>JAJPUD010004214.1:30587-74895 GCA_023553655.1 Myrmecobius fasciatus | reverse complement strand
AAAAAAAGTTTTTGCAAAGGTCAATGTTGAAAGGTCACTCATATGTTTTGTAAATAAAATGCTTTTAATAAAAAAATATTTTAAATGCTAGTGATACAGTGAAAGGCAAAAGATATCCCTGCCAACACGGTGTCCACTTTCTAATGAAGGAGACAACATGCAAACAATTATATGCATGCAAGATATATAAAAGGTAAATTGGAATTCATCTCAGGAAAGACACTAGCATGGTGAGGGAGATATTTTGATAGGAATGGTTAGAATAGGACTGGGAACAGCTTTTTGAAGAAGGGAAGGTTTGAACTGAAGCTGGAAAGGAGGTGTTTGAGGCTATGGAGTTGTTGGGGCTAAGAAAATAAAGTTGAATGGAATTGTTAAGTTATTAGGAGGTGGTAATTGTAAAGCTTTTAAGCAGCTGCTTAGGGCTGAGTCAGAAACATGCATAAGTAGTCAAAAACAAACAACCAAGGCTGGAAATCTTAAACATTAGATAGAAAGAGAAAAGAAGAGGTTATGTAATGACTTACATAGCCCCTGAGACATTTGTATTTCTGCCAAAGGTGAGTGACTATTATCTATATTCCAAGTATTGACTGAGCTTCCTCCTGGAAGAAGAAGATGAAGGGACTAGATACTTAAGGACAATGAAATATTCCTAAAAGAAATACAGGTGGGCTTCAGCAGGAAAAAAAGCCAAGGGTATATCAAGCAAAAGAATGGACACGACTCTTGATCTCTTTTATGATCCTAGAGGCTCAAAGGATATCACACAGAAGAGAAAGAGAAGGAAAGGGAAGAGAGCTTAGAAATAAATGAAATCTCTTTGCAAAGAGAAGATTAGCATGTGAGAGAGGAATGGGACAGAGAAGATCTTTGATATGCACTGATTCCTGGGTGATGGCCATGCATTGGGTCAAGTGGTCTGGGACTTGGAAAAATACAGAACTAGGAAATCAAAGGCTCTCCCCTTTGGGGTTATGACCAATGTAGGAATTTTGCTAATTCCTCCCATTGCATACAGTTGTTTGTAGGGCATATCAGCACTCATCAGACACATCATATGTTAAACAATCATATTGGATTCTTATATAAGAAGGACAAGTTGGGAAGTAGTTTCATCACCATATGGCCACTGGGATAGCAAGGTCATGTTGTGTGACCATATGATCTCCCTACTCATAGACAAGGCCTCCAGACTGGACTCCTTGTGCCAGACAGAACATCCACAGATTCCAAATGGCCTTCAACCTATCCCCAACTGGAAAAATAGCACTTTTCTATCTCAGAGCAAAAGGTTTGCTTTTACTAATCAATAGTTGCATCATTATGCACCTGACTACTGGGTCAGGTAACCTTCCAGAAGATGTGTCTATGACAAATCAATTTTACTCTATGAAGGAGAAGGGCTTTCCAGTCTAGTGGTTTCTGGGATCCAGGCTCACAGAAAACTTAGCTGATTAGAATGCGCTGTTTTTAGACATAGTTCTGATTGATCTTAGGCTCTTCCTTTTCCTTTCCCAGTACAAAGTCACCTTGCAAAGTCCTTGTTCCCTCAGAGGACTATATACGCCTTGGAGAAATAGCTCATCTGATAGGCTTTCTTTCCTCTACAAAGTTCCTCCCGAAAAAGAGTTTGGGGGACCAAGGGGCGGTGGGAGGTTGGGAGGTGAGAGCCATCTCTGGTCATCTTCACCTATTTGTCACTGGATTCCGATAACTCTGGTGGAAAGAATGGAAGTGATTATTTTGTACAGCTCTGCCTCACTTAAATCCATTTCACCTGCAAGTCAAGATATCACTCTCCTGATGCCATTGGTCCTTTTTGAGAATGAAGAACAAACAATAGCAATTGTTGAAAGGTGCCTTGCTTTCTAATAGCATGGGAAGATAAAATCATTGCTGTTGAATTTTATAAATGTGTACATAACTGGAAGAAAGGGGATTCCCTAGATGACTTGGTGATAATTTAGAATCTCTGCATGAGAGTGAGGGAGAATCCTTTTACAACTCCAAGGAAGAGGTTAGTCCTTTCACAGAGCCCTGTAAGGGGCAAAGATTTTGTATCATTCTTTTGATGTGATTCTCAGGAAAGGGGAAGGTTTTGGTGACTGAATCAGAGAATATTGAATAGGTGGCAGTACTGAGAGAATTTCACTATTAACTTGGATCCCTAGATAGGTTTTTTTGGACAAAACCTTATGACCATTTAACCTCTTTAATACAGATCACCCTGATACATAATTAAGAATTGTTGACTGATGAGGAAGATCACTATAGACATGGGGGATGGACAGTGAAAAAAAGCAGAGAATGTCTTGTAGTTAATAGTAAATGAACTAGAGTGGGGACAGATGTAAGACAAGGAGAACAGAAAGCCCAAATATTATAATAATCCAGGTAGGAATTGATATGAGTCTGTACTATGATGGTGGTAGTGTTGTAAGAGAGGAAGCAACATCTATGCTAAGATAGAATTGACAAGGGGAGCAGGTAGATAGTAAGGTGGTTAGAATGCTAGAGTCAGGAAGATCTGAATTTAAAATTAGTCTTAGATACTTACTACCTGTGTGACCATGAGCAAGTCACTTAATCTTATTTGCCTCAGTTTCTTCATCTGTAAAATGAGATGAAGAAGAAAATAGCAAACCACTCCAATATGTTTGTCAAGAAAATACCAAATGGGGTCACAAAGTATCAGCAATTCTTTTTTGAATTGACAAGACTTGTAACAGATTAGAGAAGGGGAGGGAGATAAGAGAAAGTGAGAAGTAGAAGATAACAATTAGGCTTAAAGTTCAGGTGACTGGGAAAGCAATGGTACTTTTGACAGTAATAAGGGAGTCCAAGAGAAGAAGAATACGATGAGAATAATAAGTCCAGTATTGAACATGTTGAGTTTAAGATATCTACAATTCATCCAATCTGAAATGTATTAAAAAGCAGTTGGCTTTGTGAGATTGAAAGTCACTAGAGAGGTTAGGATTGGATAGATGGATTTGAGAATCATCTGTATAGAGAGGATAGTTGAATCTATGTAAGTATATGAGGTCATCAAGAGAAAGATACATAGGCAGACAGAGACAGAGATGGACAGAGAGAAATAGAGACAGAGACAGAGAGAGGGGGGAGAAAGAGAGGAGGAAGAGGAGGAGGAGGAAGAGGAGGAAGAGGAAAAAGAAGGAGGAAAAGGAGAGGAGGATAATGAGAACTAAAAAAAGGAAAAGACAATGACAAAGAAGATGGCCCATGGGATAGATAGAGTCTTAGGAGATAGCCATGTTGACCAGAAGTGAAATATCAAAAAAAAAAAAATTAAGATATAGATGTGAGCAGTAACTAGTTGAATTTAGAAAAGAAAAGAAAAAAAATAGAAAAGGGAAAGAAAGGAAAAAGGAAGAAAAGAAGGGAAACAATAGCATCCAGAAAGAGGGTGGGAACTATCAAATATTTGCCCTCATATTCCTGAGTGTAGATTGTGTTCAAATACTAGAGAAGCCTAAAGACATCCTTACCTTGTCTGAGAAATTATGTGAACTGCTGAATAAGGGGAAAGGAAGGAATGAGCATTTATATAGCACCTACTGCGTGTCAAGCAATGTGCTAAACATTTTGTAATTATCATCTTATCTGAGCCTCAAAACAACCCTGGGAGGTAGGTGCTATTATTTTTATTATTCACATTTTACAGTTGAGGAAACCAAGGCAGGTTGAAGGGAAGTGACTAGCTAGTACCTACATGACTGAAGCCAAATTGAACTTGGGTCTGATGCCATCTGATTGGCAAGCCCTGACTTCAGGGCTGGTACTCTATTCATTGTGCCATCAAGCTGCCCCTAATAATTCTCTTTTAAGGACAGGCTTACAAGGGAGAGGTAGTTTCCTTAAACTGAGGGATGTTGTGCATAATTTTTCAAGATTTCCTAGATGGGATCAACTACCAAGAGGAGGGAAGAATATTCTTTTCAATAAAATCTCAGACACATGTTTTTCATATACTTATCTCCTACCTCCAAGCTTTTGCACAGGCTGTACTCCCTTTTCTGGATTACTGTATTCCCCTCTCTGATTTCTCTAAAAATTTTTTAAGAATGTAACTTGGCCTTTCTGAAGTCTCTAAGTCCTGGTGTCTTTGTCCCATAATCACATTGAATTTATTTTACATATACTTGTTTATATAAAATTTATTTATCTTGATAGAATGTAAGTTCTTTGAGGACAAGAACTGTTTCATTTTTGTTCTTTATAAGCCTAGCACCTAGCACAGTGCCAGAACAAGGAGTGCTTAATTAGTGTTAATTATCACAATCTACTTTGTTTTACAGTTAAAGAAAAGAAAAAAAAATACTGGATTTAGAATCAGAAAACTTTGACTCATGTTTCATCTGTCCTTAGTAGATATATAAACTTAGCAAATTATTAAACTTTTCTGAGCCTTGGATTCCTCAGAGTTGTTTTGAAAATCAGCTAAAATAATGCATATGAAAAGTATGTAAAAATACTTTTCTAAATCACAAAACATCATGAACATTTGGTTAAAAAACTCATTTAAATCATGTCTCCCAAAAGCATCTAAATTCTTATAATTAATAATAATAATTAATAAAATCATAATAATGTACAGATAGCTAGGTGGCACCATGATAGAGCTCCAGTCTTGGAATCAGGAAAACCTGAGTTCAAATCCAGCCTCAGATACTTCACTACCTTTGTGATCCTGGAGAAGTCTAGAAAATCAACTGGAAAAGGAAACGGCAAATTACTACAGTATCTTTACAAAAAAAAAAAAAAATCCAAAAGGGGTCATAAAGAGTCACACATGACTGAAAAAAAACAACTGAACAACAACAATATTACTACCATAGTCTTACAAGTGCTCTATACGTATTAGTTCATTTTATCCTCAATTTCCCTAGAAGATAGGAGCAATTATTCCTAATTTACAGATGAGGAAACTGAGGCAGAAGTTGAGATTTGCACAGAGTTATATAGCTAAGGGGAATGAGGAAAAGGGATTATTTCTCCTCAGAGTTCTCATTAGTGTATCAAACTTGTAATAAATGTTGGGATAACTGTTGTCTGTAAAACCTCTGGCTAAAACACAGAAACACTGGGGAGGAAGCCCTTTGATTCATACTCATTCTTACTGGTATTCATGATTTGAATGGAATTTCCCTGCTATAAGAGCATGTTCACTAACTCGCTCCCAGATTTGAAAAACTAGTCAGCAGGTGACATGCTCTAGGATGGCAAAATCGTATCATAATTAGTTGATTAATCAATGTCAGACTCCTTGTCATGTGCAGTCAGTATGAGTAATGTCTGTTCAAAGTATTGATTGCATTTCTAACCAAGATAGCTTTGAGGTTGTCACCTGGAGGGCAGGGTGACCATAGAGGCCCACCTCTTCCCTCCTTTTTGCAAAGTGATAATGGGGCACTCCATCAGCTGTAATTCAAACACTCCTTCCTCTAGGCACAGATGGCTATTGCAGTTGCTGTAACAGATTCTCTTGCACACTTAATGGAAAACTTTACTGAAACTGAAATCTAATACCATTTGGATTTAAAATATGTCCACTCAGTTTTCCTGTAGAGGATGTGCCTAATCTCCAGTCTTTCATAAGACAGCCTGATTTTGTTTCTTTTTTTAAAAAGTAAGTTTTGTTGTTGGCTTTTATTTTTTATAAGTTTTTTCCACTTAATTTTCCCCTTCATTTCATAATCCATCCTCACCTTCTCCTACATTGAACCCTTCATCTTTTTTCTTGAATTTATTAGGGTTTTATTGGAAATTATTTATTAGGAATGTATTAGGAAAATCTTGGTGAAGAGACTCCTACTAAAGTTTCTCAACAACTGTCCAATTTAGAATCCTAAAGAGTAGTAGCCAGGAGGTTTCAGAGGAAGGGCTTGAATTCTGATTTTTCTGAATGTACAACCATTCTTTTTATCTGTTATGCCATGTTGTTTCTCATATGAGAAAAAAAATTTTCAAAGTAAAGTAACACAACAGTAACATCTGACAACACCTATCATGTTCCACATGCTTGATCTTAACTTCTTTACTGAGAAATTGTTCTTAAGTCATTTCAGTTGCATCACACTCTTCATGATCCCATTTGGAGTTTGCTTGGAAAGATACTAGAGTAGTTTGCTATTTTTTTCTACAACTCATTTGACAGATGAGGAAATTGAGGCAACAGAGTTAAGTGAATTGCCTGGGTAAATATCTAAGGCCAGATTTGAACTCAGGAAGATGAGCCTTCCTGATTCCAGGTCCCTCACTCTGTCCACTGGGCTACCTAGCTAAGAGGACAAAGATATTATTTCCTTCTTGGTTCTCTAGGACCAAGATTGCTTATTAGTTTGTGGTATCATTTTAGTATGGCTATCATTTACAGTAAAAATTCATAGCATATCCCTTTCTTAGTCCTGCTTTCTTCACTCTGCATCACTTCATACAAGTAAATCATAGGACCATATATCTAGAAAAGAAGGGGATTCAGAGGTCATCAGGTATAGTCAACTTAGCTTATGAATAAGAAACTTTGGCCCTAGATATAAGATCCTTGAGGGTGGAGGCTATTTTGTTTTATCTTCATATCCCTAGAGCTTAATATCATGTCTTATACATAGTAAGCACATAATAAATACTCGTTGATTGACAGTGTCATGTAATAAGTACACTTTAGAAGTGAGATTTGAACCTAAATCCTCTTAGCCCAGTATCTGTGTTCTGTCTACCATACCATGTTCCTCTGATTCCTCAAAAGATGTAATTCTATTTTGTTATATTAATATATTGTTGTTGTTTGTCCTTTGTTCTCAAAGAGAATCGTGACATCAGGGGTGTGATGCAAGTGAATTGGATGTAAATGAGGGAGGGTTGTGCAAGGACATCTGCCTCATTTTCCCCTCCAGAGCCATCTGGGTCTAGTGGCAAGATATAGATGAGGAAGACTGGAGATGGCTCTGATGCATTTTGTTCAGTCATTCCTAAGTCAGTTGACTAGAAGAATAGTGGTGTCCTTAACAGTAATAGGGAAAATAATGAGTTCTCTTTTGGATATATTGAGTTTGAGATGTTCATGGAACACCCAATTCAAAATGTCCATTCTTTAGTCAGTTGGTAAGATGGCAATGGAGTTCAGTAAAGACATTAGATCTGATAGATAGATCTGAGATTCTATATCTATATAGAAAGGACAGTTGAACCTAAAGGAGCTAGTGAGATCATCAAGTGAAATAACATAGAACAGAGGTACTTAGCCTTTTTGTGTGATGGACCTTTTGGGCTGTCTGGTATTATATGTAGATCCCTTCTCAGCATATTTTTAGATAATTGAAGGAAATACTAAATTTAACAGAGGTTAGTGAAAATTAAGATGTGAATTTTACTTTATTTTTCTCATTTTTTTTTCTTTTGGTATGTTTCTCCATAGGACTAATATGAAAATGTTTTACATGATTGTACATATATAATGTAAAATTGCTTACAATCTTAGGGAGGGGGAAAGGAAGGAGAAAATTTTGAACTCAAAAATTTTAAATGGATATTAAAATTTAATTTTACGTGTAATTGAAAAAAATAAAATATTTAAAAAATTAAAATATCAAATCAAAAAGAAACTATATATATATACACAAAATTTATAGAAGGAAATATATTTTTTATATATGAGGAAAAAGAGAACAAAAATGTTTGCAGTAGCCTTTTTTATAATGGTAAAGAACTGGAAAATAAAAGCATATTTTGCACAGTAACAGCAGGAGTTTGTGATGGACTTGGTTTTTCTCAATAATGCAGTGAGTGATTCAAAGCAATTCCAATAGATTTGGAATTGAAAATGCCATCTGCATCTAGAGAGAGAATTGTAGATCAAAACTGTGGATCAAAACATAGTATTTTAAACCCTTTTTTGTTTGTTTGTTTCTTGCTTTTTCCCCCTTTTGGTCTCATTTTTCTTGAGCAACATAACAAATATGGAAATATTTTAAAAGAATTGCACATATTTAAGCTATATCAAATTGCTTGCTGTCTTGGAGAGGGAAAAAGTAAGGGCAGGAGGGAGAAAATTTTGGAACATAAAGTCTCACAAAAATGAAGGCTGAAAACCATCTTTATTTGGAAAAATTTGGGGAAGATAAAATATTATTGAAAATTTAAAAAAAAAAGAAGAGAGGGAGAAGAGAGAAAGAAGGGATATCTAGTGTAAATTGCTTTCTCAAGGAGTTTAGCCAAGAAAAAAAGAAGAGATGTAGGAAGGCAATTAATATGCATTATTAAATCAAGTGAGGATTGTTTAAGGATGAGGGAGATATGGGCATGTTTGTACTACCAGGGAAGGAACCAGTAAATAGGGGAAAAATGAAATAGAAAGAGAACACGGATGATAGACAGCACAAAATGCTCTAGAAGAAAGGAAGGGAAGAGATTCAGGATGCCTGCAGGGTGGTTGATCTTGGCAAGGAGAAGAGTCACCGGATAATTAGGCAACAGTGATGAATTACTCAATGTTACATTTGTGAAGTCAAATAACATTTTTCACAGTTTCTTTTTCCCTTTTTTAGGGCTTCAACGCTTACTGCCAATCTAATGATGTTTATAAATTTCTGTCCAAAAGCTCTGATAATGCTGTGGATGGCTGGACCTGTGAGATCCTATAGAGCTTTGATAAAACAGCAGTTCTCTCATCCCCTTCAGGCTAACTGAAAGGCTACATCATGCTTCTTCTTAAGGCAGTTAATGCAAATATTATTATTCACATTTTACAAATGAAGAAACTGAGGTTGAGAGAGGTTATTTGATTTGTTCACAGCCACATTGCTAAAATATTTTGCTACATATTGGACTTCTTTTTCGGCTTTTGCTTTCCTGGACTATATGAGCACTAGTAGAATCCCTGGACCAAGGGTCCAAACATCATATCATAGATATTAATAAAACAAAGCAAAATATATTAACATACAAATGAAAACATGTTTGTTCTTTGTCCCCTTCCAATGGGATTGGACTTCGATTGCCTTTGGCTTTGTTTACTTAAACTACAATCTCCTTGAGGACAGACTCTATGTTCATTTTTACTTTTATAGAATAATAGAAAACAATTATATAGAGCATTAAGGTTTACAAAGCTCTTTACATATATTTTCTCCTTTGATCCATCATTACCTTATTTGTATCATTAATGACTAGCATAAATGACTTTTATTAAATTCCATGAACATTTAAATGTCTATGTGAAGGATACAGAGATAAGCATCAGAGATACAAAAATCGAATATATTATGGCTGGCATATCCTATGCTATTAATAAATACTTTCTGAGTTGAGATGAATTGGATATAATTGATAAGTAATGTGTATGTGGTTCTGATTCTGCTGATCTCACATTATGTAAGTTCATTTCACATTTTCTTCTATTATTCATACATAGATAGATGATATACATACATGTAGATGAGAGATGATACTTACATATATAGATGAATATGATAGGGTACTGTTTCTAGAGGAAATGTAGAAATAATTTTAAGATCCCCTGACCTTACAGTGTTTCTCTTCTAACAATCCGTCAATGATTCTAAAGCTTTCTGGCTTTACAATCTGTAATCCTGAGTTCCCCAGACCTTAGAGTACTATTGCTTTAACCATCTGTCCATCAATGATTCTGAAGTCTTATTGCTGACTGTCAGATATGGTCTGATCAGTGATAATCAAATTCCTGAAAGCACTCCTCAGTTCTACCTCTAGGCCATAAAATTAGCATATCAATGACATGAAGAATTGGATAAATTTGCCTCCTTGCTCCTGGTTCTTTGGTAAGATCTTTTGGAACTTAGCCCGCTTCAATTGGCATTACAATTACAATAAACTTTGCCCCTTGACTCTAAGAGTCTGTCCTCCCCTGGCTTGATTCCCTCCTTGTTAAGGTAAACTCTCCATTTTTCTTCCTCAATCCTATAACTGGGACACCCCAAGCCACTGGGAGAAGGCTTGTCTGGGTCATCATAAACTCAATGCTTAGCAAATTTTCCTTGACTGAGGATGCCCAGGCTTGGAAATTCTTGAGGTTTTTGGCAAAGTTCCTAGGGAACCTTTGCTACTTTACCACCTTCTCTGGGATGCCAGAGGAGATGAAGTGTTACAGGATGACTTTTGGCAAAGATGGGACAGTTCTCTTTCATATTATTTTTGTCTGTGTCTGCAGCTCTATGCATACTGCCTGTGTCATGCTTGTTCTGTGAGCTACATTTTGTTACCTGGAAAGATTTAAAATGCAACTATCAAGAAAAAAACTTCTATGCTGTAGTTAGAATGCTAGAAAGATTTAACATCCTTGACTCCCACCTTAAAAAGGGAAAAAAAAACTAACTTTTTCCTGTGGACCTCAACTCTGGCAAGCTAGGGACTACAGAAATAGTTAGTTAATTAAAATTAAAATAATATCTTAGCAGATTCTCAAAGTTTTGAGAGCAATGATTAATAAGTTTGTCAATTAGTCATTTTAAGATTGTAAGAAAAATTCTTGAAACATTGGTGATAATTCCAGGAATTTACCCTATTCTGAAAGAAAAGGAAAAAAAAACAAACTAGGAAAATAGCAACTTTTTGCTAATCCTTCCTTGACTCCTATCTTGTCTGGTGTCTCCTTCTGCTCCTTTGGGAAAGCACTCCAGAAGGTATTAAAGAAACTTCTCACTCCATTTCTTGGAGTCCTGAGTGTATCTCAGTTGTCAGAAGATTTAAGTTTGGGAACTTTAGGAAAACAAAAAAGCAATTTGTTGTTACTTTAAAGACTGGCAACAAACACTTGCTTTTGAGTTATTGAAATAGAGTCAGATTTCTGAGGACCCTGTCAGTTAAAAAAACCGGCACTTTAACCCTTTCCTGGCTCACAAAAGAGAAATGGTTTGTGTGAATTGGAAAATAAACAAATGGCGATTCAATTTGTCTAGAACATTTAATTAGAATTTAGGCAATCTCATTAACTAAAGTTAGGTCAATTTTAAAATCTGCTCTATATCAATTGTAAGAATTGTCTTGTTTTCTCCTTAAAACAAAAGGGAAACTTATTTAAGGGAATAGAAATTACAGCTAAGACTATGTGGCTATTAGGAAAATTCTAACTAAGTTATTTAGAGTTATTGTCATTATGTTAAAGCTAAAATTAGTAATTACTTTCTTGTAACAAGAAGGATGAGGTGAAAGCGTTATCAGATAGCCTTCAAGTATGATGTGTGCAACATCTTTTTCCACCTTCACACAATGGGGGGAGGTATCATATAACACAGCTCATGAAAACACTAACAATAGTTAGGGTAGGCAACAACAAATTCAGCCCCTTCCCTGAGGTCTCTGTCAACCCTCTTTAATTTGTAAGCTCGCCAGTTTTCTTGAAACCGTCAGGGTAAGCAAGGTCATTAGCCCTGAGAAATAAGTCTGTTTAGGATGTATAGTTCCTAAACAAGGAATGTGTTTACTAAAAATCTATAAGCTTGTTTAATAATTGGTTCTTTGCACCAGGGTAAGTTTAAACATCACTTATGTTAAATAAATTCACCTATGTGTGTGAGTCCTGGTAAACTTTTAAAAATAATGTATCTAGCCCTAAGCTGCAATTAGTAAAATTTACTCTTGAGATAAAATCTCTTGGCACTGTAAATGATATTCTTTTGAGTTTTGAATTTGATTGCCTGATCATTGTCAGTAACCCGCCATTCAAGAAAAATGACATAAATTACTCAGAGGAATGCCTTCCTGAATTGTCATAAGTGGATATCTTATCTGGGCAAGAGCTGGAAGAACAACCTTAACCTCTGCTCAAGATGGGGTCCTTCTGACTCAGTTTCCCAGTTCTGATTCTTTGTTTTCCACCTGATTATTTCTGAGTCTGGCTACGAAGTTGAATTGTTACTGCATGATTGGTTGTCAAACAGAGCTAAGGATGTACGTGCTCTAGGCTAAAGCCTGAAGGACCTGTTTTGATGCTATTAGAATCATGTCCCTGCTTTTTCTTCTTATAGGAAATTTCTATAATCAGAGCAAATGGTCAGTAGAAATCATGAACCCACAATAAGTATCCCAGGGGACTTTAGATCTTAAAGGTGCTTTCTTTTGCAAACACAATTTCTTTTTGCCTTTGAAGGGGCAAATCCAGGGGAATGTAATTCTCACCAATTAACATGGGTAGTCATGTCCATAACATGGAGGTAGCTCAGGACTTCAGGGAGAGCCCCCACATATTTGGACAGGCACTGGGTATGTAGTATGTAGATGACAGCGTGATCTGCAGCCCAACCCCAGAGGCTTCTCTGATTGCAACCATAAAGAAACCCTTATCTTTCAGGCTCCCCTAGGGCTATGAAGTTTCTTGGTCTATAGGCCCATATTGCCAATCAGTGTGTTAAGTATCTGGGTCATGAATTAACTCCCTTTTGCTCACAGCAGAGAGGAAGCAATCTTATTACTCCCTGAACCTTCCTCAAAGAAGCAGCTGTGTACTTTCCTGGGCATGGCTGGATTTTATACCTAATTTTAGTTATTTCCAAGCCCCTCTATTCAAGGCCCTGACACAATTTCCTCAAATGGAGCCCTGATCAGGCCAGGGCTTTTTTTTTTTTTTTTTCTGAGGCAATTGAGATTAAGTGACTTGCCCAGGGTCACACAGCTAGGAAATGTTAAGTGTCTGTGACCAAATTTGAACTCAGGTCTTCCTGAATTCAGGGCTGATGCTCTACCCACTGCACTACCTAGCTGCCCTGGCCAAGGCTTTTTAAGACAGCTAAGCCCTGGCCTTAAAGCCTTTTATGCTGTATGTTGATAAAAGGCAGGGCCAGGTCCTAGGGATCTCCACTCAGTCCCTGGGACCCTACCCCAGACCCACTGCTTACTTCTCAAACAAACTTGAGGTGTTTTTGAGGTGACCCTTCTGCCTTAGAGCAATGGCTTCCACAGCCCTTCTAATTAAGTAAGTTTCTAAAGCTCATCCTAGACCAACCACTGGAGATTCTAACTCCTCACCAGGTTCAGAGCCAGAGTTTTAGAATTGGGGAAAGGAATGAGAGTGAACATCTATACTGACTCCAAATATGTCTGTCACGTTTTGCATGCTCATGGGGCTTTGTGGAAAGAAAAGGGACTTTTGACAGCAAAAATAAATGAATAAAAAGATTCCCTCATTAAATATACAGGGGAAAGTCTACAATTATAGCAAGTTGTCCATGGACCTAGAGAGGTTTCTGTTATGTTTTGTAAAGGACACCAGAAGGGGGATTCACTTCAGGCCAAAGGGAAGAGACTTGCAGATTCAGCTGCTCATACTCCTCCCTTTGCTCCTGACCATGGCACCTTTAATCCCCCAGCTCCCCAACTCCTACACTGCCTCATAGCTCCCAAGAACAAACCCTTGCTAAAGAAAGGGGGTACACTCTTTCTCCTTCTGGATAGTTTCAAACACCTTCAGGCCAATTTCTAATCCCAGAGACCAGCCAGTGGAAACTTCTCTTTGGCCTAAACCAAGCTACTCACTTGGGAAAAAATGCTCTCCAATCCCTTGTGAAACCTATTTTCACTGGTCACAAGCTAGCAGAAACAATTAAATGGACCTGTCAGGGACGCCCAGTTTGTGCTTAAGTGAATCCTGAAAGGACTTTTAAGCCCCCCATTCTGAAGCCCATCCAGAGGAGGGGTACACACACAGAGGAAGACTGGCAGTTAGATTTTACACAAGCTCCAGGGGCTTCAAACTGCTTTTGGCTTTTGTTGTCACCTTTACTAATTGGGTAAAAGCCTTCCCTTGTAAGACTGAAAAGGCTCAGAGATTTTTGCTAAAGGAGATCAAACTTATTTAAAATTAATTATTATCTCCACTCTGCATGCCATTCTCTACCCAATGCTTAATGCCTTTTAAACATTATGATACTTGCACTCTAGATCACCTCAGCACTGCTTTCACTGTGTATAATGACACTGTTTTACCCATTACCCCATCTCCTTTGAGGAGACAAAAGAAGGAAATGTTCTTTGGTATTTACCCTAGGAACAGTTGTCTGGATGCTCCCCTGCTCAGATTGGACCCCACTAGGCAGGGACAGCTCTACATCCCCCATCAGCATGAAGCAGCTCCAGAAGATGAGGTGAGGTCTCTGTCCCTTTGTCCCAGATGAATTTGGGGTTCAAACTGCTTGAGAGGAGAAAAATGATGGAGTATAACTTCTAGGGGGAAATACAGCAATAATTTTAAAATCCCCTGACCTTACAGTGCTTCTGTTCTAACAATCTGCCGATGATTCTAAAGTCTTCTGGCTTTAGAATCAGTGATCCTGAGGTCGCTCCAACCTTAGGGTGCTATTGTTCTAATAATCTGTTCAGCCATAATTATAAAAATCTTCAAGCCTAGGAATATAATAATATTGCTTCTCTTAGATTTTAGGGAAGATATATTAGGGATCCTGAGGCCCTCTGATCATAAAGTGCTATTGTTCTAATAATCTGTACATTAATGGTTCCAAAGTCTTCTGGCCTTAGGATAGTCCTACAAACATTGCTGACTGTCAGATACATAATCTGCTGGTCAGTGATGACCAAATTCCCAAGGTCACTCCTCAGTTATACCCCTAGGCCATAAAATTAGCATATCAATGACATGAAGAAGTAGATAAATTTGTCTCCTTGCTTCTGGTTCTTTGCTAAAATCCTTTGGAATTTAACCCACTTCAATTGGCATTACAATTACAATAAACTTTGTCCCTTGACTTGGATATGGGTTCAAGCCTGCAAATTCTTTTGGGACATCTCACAATATCAGTCTGCAACCCCAACTTTTTGGGGTCTCCTTTTGAACCTCAACAAATATATAGTTATCCTCTCCATATTATTGGGGTTTGAAGCATAGTCCCCTGGCAATCTAGAATTTTTGGGCCCTTTCTTCATTTCACAGAAATATGAATTATTATGATATCAAAAGGCAAATTAATCAAGAAATAATGAAACAAAATATAAAGGGTGAAAAAATAAACAGAATGGGAAACATAACAAAGACAACAGATCTGGAGAACAGAGAAAATATGAGAATAATTGAACTACCTGAAAGCTGTAACCAGAAAAAACCTTGACACAATCATGTAAGAAATAATCAAAGGCAATTGTCCTGGAGTGATAGAAAACAAGAGGAAAGCAGAAATAGAAAAAATTCATTGATCATCACCTCAAAGAGTTTCTACATGGAAAACACATAGGAATATTATTGCTGAATTTTGAAACCCCCATATCAAAGAGAAAATTCTACAAGAAAGAAAGAAACCAAAAAAATTAAAATATGTTGGAGCTACAATTAGAATTATAAAGAATTTATCAGCAGCTACAACAAAAGACTGCAAGTCCTGGGATAATATATATCAATAATCAAAATAAAGAGGAGTGTAATCAAAAATATCATATCCAGCAAAACTAACAAGGATATTGAATGAAAAAATACACATTTGATAAACTTGCAGATTTTCAGGACTTTGTCCCAGTCAAACCTGAATTCAATAGAAAATTTAACATATAAGAGTTAACATCAAAGATTAATTTCAAAGAACTCAACAAGGACAATGGTTAATGGGTTGTTGCTGTTGGTTTTTTGAACATTGAAATGTAAACTATTTGTTTAAGATTGACATCAATAACTGGGTAGCTCAAAAGAAAGACTGGGGCAGACTGAGTATGATATCACTCTAAAAGGTAAAACTATTTAGGAAAAGGTAAAAATAATACTTATGCTATATAAATGAGATGCAGAGGAAGAACCAAAACAGAGGAATTAAAGGTGGGAAGGAGGGCTGATAATCCTGAAAAAACCTACTCACATTGAGAAGTTAAATGGAGGACAATACAAACATAAATGTGTATATGGGTATGTATGTACTTACGTATATACCAGAAAGGGTATAGAACCCTCCAATCTATAAAGAAATAAGTGGGCAGGAAATAGGATAAGGTAAGGCAGAGAAGGGTGTATAGATTAATGGGAAAGGGATAAAGTAGATGCCATAGGATAAACTGAGGCACGGAAGGGTATTTATATTAACAGGAGTGGGATAAGGTCTGTAGATTAATGAGAATGGGATAAGAGGAAGGGGAAAAGGGGGGGTATCCATGAGTGGGGACAGGTTAAATAATAGCAAGGGCAAGTTAAGGAGTTGAATTAAAAGAGTTAGCTAGGATAAGAAATAAGAAATATACACAAACAAGAATCAAGAATCAGGAATAGTATTTGTTAGAAAAAAATAGGACTAGTAATCATTTATATCAGACAAAATCAAACAAGATTCAAGCAAGGGAGAAATCTACATTATATGTTAGCCATATTAATATTGCTTTAGATGCATGTCTAATACATACGTATATGTGTGTACATGTAGGTATATGTATCATATACATATATATGTATGCATTTGGTTGTATGTATGTAAATATATGTATATGCATATATGTGCATATATATGTATGTGCATGTATGCATATCTGTATATATAAATATATCCATGCTTAACTGTAGCTTGCTTGGGAAGCTGGGGTAGAGATAAAAGGGGAAAAAATAAAATAAAAATACGCAGCAAAGAACAAAAGAATAACCTACATGGAAGCAAAGATAAGATGGATAGTCATGAATATATAATTTCTTTTATTATTATTATTTATGCTTTCTTGAAATGGAAATATATTGTTACACAGTTTGAATTCTCCCTGATGTTCTGCTGGGCACATGACAATGTTTTGTTTTCTTTTTCTGTCTTTCTTTTTTCTAGTTTTTTTCTTATTTTGTGTTTTAATACAAAACACTGCACATATATAGATATATGAGATAGAGATAAGTAGATAGTGCTACAACATTCCATGACATTTATATACCATTATTTATTCAGCAGAGTGTTAACATGCCTAGTGCTGGGGAGTTGTCCTTAGTATCAGGAAGACCTGAATTCAAGTCTTGAATTTGATAATACTGGCTGTGTGACTATGAAAGTCACCTGACCATCTCAGTTTCCTGGGTAATTCTCTAATTTTATAATTTCCAGGATAGTTGCTGCTCTGCATTGTTAGAGTTTTCTCACAGGGAAAAATCAGAGACATTAGCCTAATTTTTTTTCAGTCATTCTTTAATCTTTGGATATAGACTCCCTTCCTCCTCTTATTTTTCTTTCACTACTGCAAAAGAAAGCATATATGAATCTTTTTGTATGAATAAGTGATTTTTATGTTTTTTAGACAAAGTCCTAGCAATCAAATTATTAGGGAAATTTGTGGCTTGTATACATATTGCTCTCTCAAAATCTTTTTTGTTTACTTTAGTTTACAATTTTACTAATGGTATAACTGAATAATTGTTTCTTGAGAAATCAAAATTTAATTTTATTAATTTTTAATATTTTTGTCAAATTATCATTATTGATCAGAGAAATGCAAATTAAGACAACTCTGAGGTACCACTACACACCTGTCAGATTAGCTAAAATGACAGGAAAGGATAATGACAGGCATTGGAGGGGATGTGGGAAGGCTGGGACACTGATGCATTGTTGGTGGAACTGTGAACGGATGCAACCATTCTGGAGAGAAATTTGGAGCTATGCTCAAAAAGTTATCAAACTACCCTTTGACCCAGCAGTGTTTCTATTGGGCTTATATCCCAAAAAAATCATAAAAGAAGGAAAGGGCCCCACATGTGCAAGAATGTTTGTGGCAGCTCTTTTTGTAGTGGCTAGAAACTGGAAACTGAATGGATGCCCATCAATTGGAGAGTGGCTGAATAAATTATGGCATATGAATGTTATGGAATATTATTGTTCTGTGAGAAACGACCAGCAGGATGATTTCAGAGAGGCCTGGAGAGACTTGCATGAACTGATGCTGAGTGAAGTGAGCAGAACCAGGAGATCATTTTTCACGGCAACAACAATACTATATGATGATCATTCCGATGGACATGACTCTCTTCAACAATGAAATGCTTCAAACCAGTTCCAATTGTTCAGTGAAGAAAGCCATATACACCCAGAGAGAGGGATGTGAAATGTGGACCACAACATATCATTTTCATGCTCTCTATTGATGTTTGCTTGTATTGTATTTCCTTTATCTGATTATTCTTTCTTGTAGATACGATTTCTCCTGCACAAAAATGATGTGTGGAAATAAGTATACATATATTCGATTTCTTAAGTATTTTAACATAATTAACATGTAGTGGATATCCTGCCATCTAGGGGAGAGGTGGGGAGTAGGGGAGAAAAAGTTGTAACAGAAAGCTTTGTAAGGGTTAATGTTGAAGAATTACCCATACATATGTTTCGCAAATAAAAAGTATTAATAAATATATATATATAGTCAAGTTAGCAGATTAAGGCAATTTTATGGGGATGTCATGAATTACATTTCTCTAATTACTAAGAAATTTGAGCATCTAAGCATAGAGTTATTAACAATCTTCTCAGTTCTGATGTCTCATCATAACATAGATGCAATCCTGGTTTTTCCAAAGTTATGCCAAATAGGCTGAGCCAAAATAGACTATATTATATTGAAAAGAAACCTTTCTATTCTATTTACATTGCTATAAACCTTTAGGTCAATCTAGCTCTATTCAGAAAAGCCCATTGTCAGAAGTATTTGGTCACCAAATGATGAATTTTTTGGCCAAATTGTCATGAAGTTTATTTAGGCCTGGAGATGTTGTTGGAGGGATTCTCATTCTGATGGAATCATGGATCTTTTATAGGACTGGACCTCAATACATTTCAACTCCAACATTCTGTGATTCTCTGATTCTATTGGTTTATTTACCAACAAAAGTGGTTCTCATTGATGCATTTATTTTGTTTATGGACTTCTTCTTTAGTTCATGGAAATCCCAAGGAACAAAGTAGTTAATAATATATTTCTCATTTTTAGACACATTTATATGTTACTTTCCTCCAATAGAATGGAAGTCCTGTGGGAGGAGATACTATTTAATTTTTTTCTCTATGTCTCTAATGTCTAGTACAATGTTTTGCCTATAATAGAAATTCAATAAATGCTTATCGGATTGAATTTAAATCAGATTTTGACATCAGCAAAGGTTCTTATGTAATATGGGGAGGATGGTGTTTGAGAGTAAGAGAGAGACCGGCACTGAATGACTTTGTCATCGAAACTCACCAGCTCTAGCTGGATTCAATTAGTATGTACCTAGTTTGAATAAGAAATAGGATCTGTAACTGGATCTTAGAAAAATCTAGTCTTGTTTTATTGAACAGGAGAGAAGGACTTTCTCAACACAGATCAAATAGGAGGGGCAGAACTTAAGTCCAAGTATCCTTGGTAATGGTGGTGATCCTTTCAATGACATGATGAAAGTAATGTCTTAACTTGGGAATGAATTGTATTGAAATGAAGCAAAGATGCACAGAGTCATCAGTCTCACTCTCCTCTCTAGAGTCATTGAAGTCCAATGTCAAGATATAGGTCAGGATAATTGGCAATGGCCCAGGATGCAGTGGGTAGCCTTAATCTTTCTAAATTAAGATTTTTCCTTAATTTTCTTTCCATCAATTAGAGAATGGCTTAAACTGTGATATATGAACGTAATGGAATATTGTCACACAATAAACAAATAGCAAATATGAGAAATTCAGAAAAACATGGGAAGACTTGTATGAAGTGATTGCTAAGAAAGGAAAGCTGATCTGCGAAAACAATACATAAAATTTTTATAATAACGTAAATGTTAACAGCACTAAGTATCAGTTGACCTCTGGTTGATGGTAACAAATTTCATTCCTGGAAAACTGATAAAGAAACACACTATCCTTCTGTCACTACAAAGGTAGGCACTATGTATACTGTTAGACATGGTTTCTATGTTGATTAGTTTTGTTTAAATGGCTTTTTTCCTATAACAGAGTTTAGTTGGGGGAAGTGGGATTGTTAAAAGGGGATGACAATACTGTAAACATAAAAGGAAAAAAGAAACATTTTAATAAGAAGAAAGTACAAGGAGAAGGAGAAGGGTTCACTTCCATCTGGAATAAGTAATTCTACAGAGAAGACTGTATTCTGATATGTGGAGAGAGAGCATTTTGAACAGCACAAGCAAAAGATATGGAAGTGGGAAATCCTAATGCATGATTGGGAAATAAGCAAGTTGTCTGGAACATATGATTTGTGTAGGAGAATAATGGGAAATGAGACAGGTTCAATCTGGAAGAGCAGACTAAAAATTTTGTGACGCAATGTGTAGCCATTAAAGGCTTTTTGAACTAATCGGTGCTTTTAGTAGATTAATCAATTAACAATTATATATGTATATCTTGTACTTTGTCAGGTACTGTGAATACAGATAAAAATGAAATATTTTGTATCCTCAAGGAGCTTACCTTCTATTAGTTATTATAATTCTACTATTCTATTAATATGTTAAGATTGAATGTGACAGGAAATAGGGAATCATGGAGAGCTTTTGAGCAGTTAAGAGTCAGGATGAAAGTAGTAGTTTAAGGGAAATTTAGCTGACTGACATGCAGAACATATTCATAAAAATGCTTGTATATGTCAGTGGTTAAACATGTATGTGTATATGTATGTATTTCTATATGTATATATGCAGGTATACATATATATATAGGTATAAATATGTATGTGTGTATATAAATAATCTACAAGTAACTACTACCAGTTAGTCTCACTGGCAGGAAAGATGAAAGATCAAAAGTTATTGAATCAGAATATGTTAAAAATGGAAAGTCCTAAAGACTATCTGGTTCATGCCCTCATTTAGTTTAAGATAGGTAAAGTGAATATTGAGAAGAAATCAGCAGTGGATAAGAGCTTGGACCCAGATCTCTATGAGTCCCAAGACAATATTCTCTGCACTATAGCACACCAATCTCATATCATAAAACATGTTTGTATTAATTTATTAGAAACAGCTTACAATATCAATCATTCTTCAGGATTATTTTTACACAGGTTTGATCATAGTCACATCTATTTAGTCAGGAATAGTGTTTAAGAGGAATTTTAAATATTTTCTTTTTTATTGTGAACAATCATCAAACATTTCAAGGTACAAAGAACAGAATAGAGGCTTGTATAAGAAAATGTAAACTTCTGTTATGTATACTTTCTTAATATGTATTTTAATTGACATCCCTAACACTTTCCCTTCCTATCTCTCTATTCTTTTCTAGCATCTATCATTCTTCCATTCCCTCCTTTTTATTTCTACTCATTTCTCATAGATAAGTGGAGGAGGAAGAGAATAAAAGGAAGTAGAGAGAATGAAACTGGTTTTTTTTCCCCTTTCGCATGAAGTATGGCAAAAATGGGAATCATTGACTCAAAGGTGTTCTTAAGTACAGAGTTTTTAAGTAGGAATAGGAAAGGGGAAAGTAACTTTCACCAAAATAGTCAGTAACTTAAATGGGACTCATCAATTATTTTAAATCACCAATATCATCTTGAGCAAATCAGTGATCCAGGGAAATTTTTTTTTTTACCAAAAAAGGAATAGAGATGATTGTAAAAAATATAATGGGCAATTTTGATTTCCTAAAATTAAAATAATTTTGTTTACACATGAAAAAACCATTACATATAGAATAAGAAGAGAAACTATGAAGTAGGAAAAATATTTAAATTAAACGTCTAATAAGAATCTGTTACTCAAATGGATTGCATAATTAAAGAATTCATTGCCAAGTGGACAGTCTGCTAGCAATTAGCCTCTCCATATTTACCTAGGCTGGTCCTCAGAAAACAGATTCATTCTGTTTCCAAGATCTTACTGAAAATCATATTCAGCATTTTAGAACCTGGCAAATCTTATTCTGTATTGACATAATCTTTGAAAGCCAGAGTCACCTTCATGGCATAATGTAGTATCAGGATAGAATTGCATGGGAGGGTCTAATATTATACATATGTATATACATATATTATATATTACACATATAATACATATGTATGTATTACATGTAATAAATATATACATATATAAACATCTATACACATATATATAGGGAACAATAGAAAGAAATAATACCAAGAAATTTCCCAATAGATCAAAGGATATGAAGTTTTAAAATAGAATTTAAAACTATGAATAGACTATAAGAAAAATATTTCAAATCATTCAGCAATAAATATGTAAATTATAACAACTCTGAAGTTTTACTTCAAAATGGCAAAGATGATGAAAGATGAAAGTAAATAACACTGGACAGGTTGCAGGAAGACATGTACACTGATGCATCATTAAGAGAACTGTTTATTAGCCCAACCATTGTGGGAAATAGTTTGGAACTATACTAGAAAAGCCATTTTATAAAATCTTAGAACCATTAACAGTACTTCTATACATGTGTCCCAAGGAGATCAAAGATAGAGGGAAAAATCCCATATATATTAAACATATCTATAGAAACATTTTTATAATAGCAAATGACTGGAAATGAAGTGGGAACTCATTGAATTGGAAAATGGCTGAAGAAATTATTATACATGAATGTGATGGGATATTATTGCACCACAAAACACAACAAATGTGGGAAATTTAGAGAAACCTGGGAAAACCTGAATGAACTGATGTACATCAAAGAAAGTAGAACTAAAAGAACAATCTATGACAATTGCAATAATGTAAAAGAAAACAACATACAAACATCACACTTCAGTTTCATGGGTAAGATACTGTTCCTTTAGGTTTACTGTTCTTCCATATGGAATAGTTTTGCGCTGAAAAGGAAAGGAGTGGTATTTGTGCAAATATAAAGAGTTTTATAAACTGGTAAATAATAGAAGTTTCTTATAATGAACAATTTGCTGTCCAAAAGTAGTGAAAAAAGAACTTTTGTGTAATTAAAAGTGTTAAAATATACATGTAAAGATACAATTAAGAATAGATTTGAGCAGTTTCAGAGAAGAAATATTACTTTATAAAAGATGTAGGAAGTTCTCTATTTGTATGTAAATAACTTGATTGTTTAAAAGGAATAAAGGAAAAATTATTTATTAATAATTGGCAATATGTGGATATGAAGAAACAATTTCAAGGACATAGCCTGATATGGAGGATTTATTTTTTTAGTACTTAGGATTTCATAGATCCGACTACTCTTTTGAATATGACTGTTAAGAAGATAAAACAAAAAGAAAAAAAAGAAAAATGTCTTAATTAGATAAAAACAAAAGGATGATTAAATGAAATCTGTTAATTTCATAGGAGAACTTTGGTAAATTGGTTAGTTATTACTTCCTAAGTGAAAGGTGAATTAATGAGTGCCAGGAAGCTCTGATTTAATCCACTAAATTGAAATAATCTGAAGAGATGGAAAAGGCTGAGATTAAAATAACCAAGAAGATGTAAGAGAGGAAGACTCAACAGGCAATAGAAAAAAATAGTTTTACTGAACTGTTTGAAGAAACCAGTAACTAGGAACAGTAGCTTAACAAGAAGGTTTCAGTGGTTATTTTCTGATTAGCTAAATAAAGCCTGCCTTTTTAGTCATTTCCCTTCTATGCTCCCTAGAACTTAAGTGAAGGGGAAACCCTGCTTTGCCATATGAGAAGAGATGCCAACATCTAACTGGATAGATCCTGGTAAGTAAATAGCTGGCTGGGTTTGTAGCACTCAGAGATAGTCAGCCTGATGAGGTTTATAGTTCTCTGGCTTAAAGGGAAATACATTTCAGATTAAGAGGTTAACTTTTCCAACTCTTTTCACAGCAATTTTAAATTGAAAGAATTTGTGAATGTTAGAAAAATGGAAGGAAAGAACATTTGACCAGATGAAGAGAGTAATGAGAAGCAGAAGATAAGCAGTTAGCATAGAAGTGGTTTCATATGGTGCAGATGTTTGTGAATGGATCAATGATATCAAAGCCTGAAATCTAGATCTGTGAGTTACCCCAAGCAAATAGGTTCCTTTGCTTCCTATCAAAGTTCCCATAAGTATATGTTCTTTCTTCTCCATATGTACTAAGCTTATTGCTTTAATATATAAGTAGTTGTAATTTTTTTGCCTTATTGCTAAGTAGTTATGTTTAAAATCTAAAAGCATCATTTTTATGAGTTGGCTGGCTCATCAATGGAAGTTCAAGACCTAATATGGTGAATTATCCCCTATATCATAGGGCATAAGGTTATCTTATCATAGGTGATAAGTTTATGAAAAGGTTATCTCTAGATCCCTGAGAGAAAGTAAAGTATAACTGGTTGGTCGTCTCTGGAAATCTAGTCCTGCCAGTAAAAGGATAGGTTGGAGTGAGAAAGCTAGCCCTGAAAGGGAGGAGGTATTCAAATGTACTATGTGAGAGGTATCACTCTACATTAGGTGCAGACATTCTACATGCCCATTATAAATGCAATAATCAATCTTGATTCCAGAGAGTTAATGAAGAGACAATTTTTTCTTGAAAGGCAGTAGACTATGGATACAAAATGCATATTTGATATATGATTAATGTATCACATGTCACATAACTGTTTCTCTTAGTTAAAATAAAAGATTCTATGTTTTAGGGGTTTGTGAAATAAGAATGATTTTTTTCCTCAAAATCCTCACTAAAACATTTTAAAGCATTTAAAATGCAGCTAGGTGGTACAATGTATAGAGTACCTGACCTGGAGTCAAGAAGACATTTTTTTAAGTTCAAATCCAGCCTTAGATATTTATTACTTTTATTTGCCTGTTTCCTCACCTGAAGTTGGAGAAGGAAATAGTAAACTATTCCAGTATCTTTGCCAAGAAAACCTCACCTGAGGTCACAAAGTGTCAGAAATGATTGATATGACTAAACAACAAAAACATTTTTAAAACTACATACACAAATTTTGGAAAGGTAAGTGCAACTTTTCTTTTTTTTCCTCTTCTGAATGCTTTGCAAACAGTAGGGGAAAGGAGGCAGATCATGTGTGGAGTAGTTATAGGATGTAACAATTCCCAGAAGGTACATAGCACATAGGTAGCAAACAAGGGTTTACTAGGAGGAAAAAAGGCATACATGTGTGGAGCTGGGAGACTGGCTGGGCCCCCTGAAGGGACCAGAAAGCTCAGGAAACTTCTTCATTGGCAAGAGCCATTGGTAATGGCTGCCAGATGAGTATGCTTGGTAATCCAAGCAGAGATGCTAGTGCTACCTTATTTGAAGTTCCTCTCTGGCTATAGAGGACTTTGACTAATTTTGGCTATTTCAGTTGTGAATATTGAGAAGGGACTAAGATCCAGACTATTCTAGGGAAGGGGAAAGGGGGGAAATTAGATTGTCCTCATCAGGAATGCTTGATTCTGTTAAAATAAATGTTTTTATGTTTCAATATCATTAGGATATTTTTGGTTTTCTAGCATGAGTCAACTAAATATGCTGGAAGGAGGAATATTTAGTATTTTCCTAAAGCTTTTAAATCTTAGTAGGAACAAAATGTACCAAAGAAAGTATTTGTTATTAAGAATCTTCACACTAGAAATCAAGTCCAGCTAACAAAATAGGGTTTAATACCAGGTTACATGTAATACATGAAATGCAACTCTTTAACCATTAAACTTTAAAAATATCAATTCAAGGTATTGTCTGCTTTTTTAAAAAATTAAGCATTTATTAAGTACTTACTGTGTGCCAGGCACTACACTAAATATTTTACAAATATTATCTCATTTGATCCTCACAACAACTCTGGAAAGTAAGTGCTATTATTGTCCTCATTTTACAGATGAGGAAACTGAGGAAGACAGAGGTAAAATGAGACACAGTAAGATTAAGATAATGTAGTGAAAGAACTGGCACTAGGACCTATGTCTCCTGACTTTTAATACAGCTCTCTTTATATTACATTATAATAATTTATAAAGTTATCAGTATCTTCCTCCCTTTACTCCTTCCCTCAATTTATTCTGTTCCATTCTACCCATCAGGTGGACAGTAGAACACCAGCCAGCTTGTTATCATTAGATGGCCACACCATTTCCTTTAGAATGAGATAGTCACATTCCCAGTTCATACATAGTTCATTCCCTCGGATCCTGGGGGATCTGACATTCTGTGATTCTTGGTAAACAAATAAATAAACATCTGACTGGAAATTGAAACGATGCCCATCAATTGGAGAATGGCTGAATAATTTATGGTATATGAATGTTATGGAATATTATTGTTCTGTAAGAACGGCCTGCAGGATGATTTTAGAGAGGCCTGGAGAGACTTGCATGAACTGATGCTGAGTGAAATCAGCAGAACCAGGAGAACATTATACACAGCAACAAGACTATATGATGATCAATTCTGATGGACATGGTTCTCTTCAACAATGATATGATTCAAACCAGTTCCTATTGTTCAGTGATGAAGATAATCATATACATCCAGAGAAAGGCCTGAGGGAACTGAGTGTGGACCACAACATAGCATTTTAATGCTTTCTATGAATATTTCCATGCATTTTGTTTTCCTTCTTAGGTTGTTTTTTTTTGCTTCTCTCTTTCTAGATCTGATGTTTCTTGTTCAGTAAAATAACTGTATAGATAGGTATACATATATTGGATTTGTCATATAATTTATCATATTTAGCATGTATTAGCTTACCTGTCATCTAGGGGTGGGAGGGTGGGGGAAAGGAGGGGAAAAGCTTGGAACAAAAAAAAAGGTTTTTGCAAAGGTCAATGTAGAAAAATCACTCATATGTTTTGTAAATAAAAAGCTTTTAATAAAAAAAATAATAAACATCTTCTGCCAGGGAAAGGAAAGATACAAATATGTACCAGGGTTTAAAAGGTGACTCCACCCCAGCTAAGTATATAATATTCCTTTTAAAAAAAATCTTCTAGGAACAATAAAATTTTAAAACTAATTCTCTAGAGGTGGCCAAAAATAGTTTTGCAAATGTTGGAACATTTTGATGAAAATAACTAGAACTAAAGACCAAATTGAATTACAGCTCCACCATTTACTTGCTATGTTGGACTAGGGAAGTCATTTATATTTCTCTGAGCCTTAATTTCCTATGTGTAAAAACAGGGGTATTTATGTTTATACTACCTCACAACTTCACAAATGAGTTAGGAGGATTGAGTAAGAAAATGCACACTAAGTATTTTATAAACTTTAAATATATGTATGCATATGTGTTTATATATATACATACATACACACACACACACACACACACACATATATAAACCAACAACAGAGTACCAATGAGTGGAACCTAGTTTGTCAGTCACATCTTGAGATGTCTGTCTGACATTGTGTTGGGATGAGCCTACTCCCTACTTACTTTGCAGAAGTATAGCTTTCTTTCCAAGCAACTCCCTATTTGTTCTGTCTGGTAGGTAGGACTTCCCTTATTTCTCTTCAAAAATATGGCTTTCCTTTCAAATTCAATGCACCAAAATGGCTGTTCTACTATATTTGTTCACCCCAGTGCCTTCTACCAGCTCTGTTTTTACTAGGAGTGTTTTTCCAGACAACTACACAAACTCTTTCCCAAATACCTAGCCAGTTTCTTTAGAGTACAGTGAAATTATGAAAAAGTTTCAGTATGTTTTTATTTCCTCTTTGCCTGGGATTCCTTCACCCTCTTCCATCTTTCCAGGTGTATCCAAATACCTCTGACAGATCCAGTAGCTGTCCAACTTAATACAACTTCAAAAGATCAAAAAAAACTACAAAATAACTGAAAAAAGGTTCTATGGAAGCTGGCTTCACCAATAATAATTTATGGGAATGAAGAATTTGTATAGCCTGCTTCCTGTCATCTCATTCCTGACTGATGGGAAAAGGGGAACTTAAAAGGCCAATGAGGTCAAGTAAATGAGAAATGAATTTCTACTCCAGAAATAATACAAATGAAATCTCCAAGTTAGTTTCACTGACAAACACTAGAGGCCTTCCTGCTTAATTGTCTCTAGATATCTCTGGACTATCACCTGTTCACAGCCCCCAACAAAGGCTGTGACTCCTTTGGAATTTAGAAAATTGTGGTCTCTCAGCACTACCTAAGTTTTTACCCCATTCTGAAAAAATTCCCTATGTGGATCCAGGCTGGGATATTGACATGAGTCTAGCTTCCTTATTTCTCCTCTATTTTTAAAGTAGGTACGAATTTTGTCACCTTCCCCAAACCAGGATGAACCCAGAAATTCTTCCCCTTGCCAGATGAAGCATCAACTGTTGAAGTCCAGCTCCAGTAGTGAAATAAGGGTGCATTATGCAAGGGCCAGCCAGAGAGAAGTTTGATATGAACTCTTCAAATTTGATTGATCAGGGAGACAAATATATATACCTCTAATGCTTATAGATTTGATAGAAAATACACTCTTTGTGCTTGTTAGAAAAAACTATAAGAACATCAATCTACTGAGA
Source organism: Myrmecobius fasciatus (assembly GCA_023553655.1). NCBI lineage: Eukaryota > Metazoa > Chordata > Mammalia > Dasyuromorphia > Myrmecobiidae > Myrmecobius > Myrmecobius fasciatus. Next base: position 46,513 of record JAJPUD010004214.1, on the reverse strand, counting down.
TGTAAATGATTAAGTATGGATTTTAGTTACTTAGACAAAGATGTAAATAGTTGAGCTACACATCAGAGTAAAATTATCATACCAATGTCCTAAAATACCTTTCTCCCAAATGCCTTTAGTCTCTATTGTGGGCTGCTTTTCCTGTCCTAAGTTCAAAGGTATGCCTTTGATCCATTTCATAGTAGAGTTTGCATTTTGCTTGGTCTTCAGGTTTCTTATCGTTATATTAACAGTATGTCTCTGCTTTTCAATAAGAAAAGGGAGGTTGGTGAGCCAAATTACTATAAGATTCAAGACCTGGAATGGATTCTTACCTCCTGGCCCTCTACAACCAACTATTTAGTTTTGTGACATCCTATTTTCTTTGAAAACATCTCTGGCAGATATTTATGTATGTATATGTATATATATATATATACACATATATATAAAATATGATTTATTTCTATTTACATATACATATATGTACATATATATGCAATACACATATACATTTATATGTATACATATTATACCAGATACACTAATAATAATTACAAAAATCCCTTCCATTGGTTCAACATATGAATCAATCAATCAACACCTTCATTTTGAGTATTTATCTTGTGTAAATAGCTAAGAAGGGATAGTCCATACCTTCAAAGAATTTACAGATTAAATGGAAAGAAAGAGATTTATGTATAGATAAATGTACATATATGGAGACACATGTATTTGGCATCTATGTATATATTATGTACAGCATGCATGTTTCTGGCCAGACCTGCTCACTAGAAGATTTCGGTACCAGCCCGAATTCTGATCACGGGTGAGGAGTGAAGGTCAGAACTCACAAAGATAGTCAAAACAGGAGTTAGTTTATTCAAAATTCTCTCAGCTTTCTATACCCTAATACCCTTACATAACTGTAGCATACTGCACATGTGCTAACTACTGCACATGCAGGACCACATAAATAACAATATTGTATGTAGAAACTTGCCACTTTAGTATAGCTCTACTTTAATTACAACACAGATTGTCATGCCCCCTGACTGAGAGCAGAGTTCCACTGGATAAAAGATCTTATACCTCGCCCAGGGTTCCCCACTCATCTCTGACCCTCTACATGTTATATCTGTATATGCATACTTGTACTACAGACATGTATACATATATATGTATATATACACAAATATATATAAATGAACAAAAATAATAAGACAATGTATGAGAAGAGTTAAATGACTAGTGCAGAAAATAAATATTATTTTTGTTGTTATTGTTTAGTTGTTTCAGTAATGTCTGATTCTGACCCAATTTGGGGTTTCTTGGAAAAGATACTGGAGTGCTTGTCATCTCCTTCAGCTCATTTTACCACTGAAGAAACTGGAGCAAATGGGATTAAGTGACTTGCCCAGTTTGAGGTCAAATTTGAATTTGAATCTTCCTGACTCCAGTCTCTGTCCTATCTATTGCACCATCTAGCTGACCTATTTATTTTCTACTTAAAAGAAAAAAAAGTAGAACAAAGCAAATACTCATCAACTGAAGAAAGATTTAAGAAATAGGGGAATGAATGTGATGGAATACTATTGTACCCATAAATCATTCTGCATCTTAAACATATATGTGTGTGTATATATATATGTAAAATTTATATCTATATGCATATGTGTATATGTGTACATATGTAGATGACTATGTGTATATTTGGTATAGAGTATACTTATGTGTATGTATGTATGTAGTATGTGTATATTCCTTATAACAAACATGCATAGTCAAGTACTAAGTGAATTTATTTTGTTTAACTATACGTATTTATTGTGAGGACTTTTTTTCTTTTCCTTTTTTCCCCCTACTTGAGGAGAGATCAGAATAAGATGGGAAAAAATAGATTTTTGTTAATTAAATAAATTGAGAAGAGAGAGGATGCTATAGATGTGAGATATTGAATATATTTTCATATATGAGGTCACCATCTTATTGGTTTTGCTTAATTTGTCATAAAACATTTCTCATGGAGTGCTAATAACCTGCATATGTTTATAATATAAAAATAAAATATATCAATAGATTTAAAAAAAACTATATACACAGAATAATAATGTAAATGAAAACAATAATATAAGATAGCTGAACTGTGATTAACTATCATGTAACCAATTTGAATGATGAGGATACATAAGATACTTTCTTGCTCTCTGTAGAAGGGTAAGATAATAGGTATGTAGTCTCTCATAAATTACCAGATATAGTTATTTAGTTTTTTCATTATTTTTCTTCTGTTGTTACACCAACAAGGTTTGTTGCTTCCTGGAACAGTAAACAAAAAGCAGCAATTTTGTTGTTGGTAGTTATGAATAATAAAGGCAGAAGTATAAGACAAAAGCCATCAGCTCTACTTCTTTTCCAATCTTGCTCTTAGGTTGATCTGTATGGCAACCAAAGACATGCTAGGATTAAAATGAATCCCTTTACCATAATTCCAGTTAGCAATTTTTCAGTTTTGCAAAATGGATTTCCTGAAATTTTTTTGAAGGGAACCAGACTAATAATAAGTGATTTTATAGGAGTTAAAAGGAATGTTCAAACTCTTAAGGCATATACTTGGATGGAACCAAGGAAACACACTGTTGTTCCATTGTGTTCAACTCTTTGAAATCCTAAATGGGTTTTTCTTGACAAAGTTACTAGATTAGTTTGCTTTTTCCTTCGCCCATGAATTAAGGCAAATGGAAGCTGAGTTTCTGGAAGCCCAGAGTCAAACAGCTAGGAAGTGTCTGAGGCGGGATTTGAATTATGCTCTTCCTGACTCCAGGTCTCCACTGAGCCACATCACTGCTGGCCAAGATCAAGAGCAAAAGAAGATGACCATAGATTTTTGCTATTTTTTGCTGGCTTTTTGATTGGGTAGAGCTTTCACAGGCTTAGAATTTCAGCCCCAAAAAACTTTGTCTTTCTCTGTTAAGATTGTCAGATTGCAGCAGAAAATAGCAACAGGAGATAGTAGCCACAAGAGTTGGTGATCAGCAAATGGCAACAAAGAACATTTCAGCAAATACCATGGCAAACACCTAGAGATAAGCAGCATGCTCAGCAGATCTGACATAGCACATAGTGGGAAACGGAGACAAAATGTCCAGCAGAGATACGGTACTTAGTAGAAAGCAGTAAAGAATAGCAGAATAACATTTCTTGTTCAGGGGTAGAAGTTGACATTAATAGAGGCTGATGAGAATGTACTAACTCACATTGTATTTCAAACAAGAGGTAATATTCATGGCCTGAACCTGAACAAGTCTTTATTTTATTTGCCTCAGTTTCCTCATCTGTAAAATGAGCTGGAGAAGGAAATGTCAAACCATTCCAGTATCTTTGCCAAGAAAATTCCAAATAGGTCATAAAGAGCCAGACATGACTGAAACAATTGAACAATAACAAAAATATTCAAGGGGGGCCCATGAATGAAGGGGAAGATCTTATAAGAGAGAAAACTGTATGACATGGAAGTCAAAATATGACTATTGTGTTAGCACAAAAAATCATTAATCAATGTTTTTAAGGAAAAAAAAGTGTAATATCAGTCCCAAAAACCAACCACTGAGCCAACCTGCCTCCTTAGTTAAAAATGAAATAGGAAGTAAGGATGATTTGTCTAGAATTCAACAATTATATCTACTATTTTTGCACTATATTGTGTTCTAACATGGTAATGTGGGAAGAATCTTCATTTTGACCTCAAACACCTACTAACTATGTGACTCTGGGCAAGTCACTTAATGCTGTTTGCATAAGGAAACCCTGTTTCCTCCTCTGTAAAAGAAATGGAATTGGATGCCCTAGGCTCAAATCCTGTTTCTTTTCTTTTTCTCACTTGATAATATTTTATTTTTTCTAATAACTTATAAAGATATTTTTCAACATTAATTTTTGTAAGATTTTGAGTTCCAACTTTTTCCCTCTTCCTTCCTTTTCTCCCCCTTCCCCAAAATAGCAAGCAATCTGATATAGGTTATACATGTACAATTATTTTGAACATATTTCCATATTTGTCATATTGTAAAAGAAAAATCAGACCTAGAGGAGAAAAAAAAACACAAGAAGGAGGGGGAAAGGTGAAAATTCACATTCAATTTCCATAGTTCTCTTTCTGGCTGTGGATAGCATTTTCCATCCCAAGACTATTAGAATTGTCTTGGGTCACTGCATTGCTGAAAAGAGCTAAGTATATCATAGTTGATCATCACACAATCTTGCTTTAACTGTGTACAATGTTCTCTTGGTTCTGCTCATTTCAATCATATCAATCATGCAAGTCTTTCCAAGCTTTTCTGAAATCAGCCTGCTCATCATTTCTTATAAAACAATAGTGTTTCATTCTATTCATATACCACAACTTGTTCAGTCATTCCCTATTTGATGGTCATCCTTTCAATTTCCAATTCCTTGCCACCACAAAAAAAAAAAAGAGCTACTGAAAACATTTTTGCACATGTGGGTCCTTTCCCCTCTTTTATGATCTTTTTGGGATACTGACCCAGTAATGGCACTGCTAGATCAAATAGTAGGCACAGTTTTACAACCCTTTGGGCATAGTGCCAAATTGTTTTGTAGAATTTTTGGATCAGTTCACAACTCCACCAACAATGCAGTAGTGCCCCAGTTTTCCCAAATCTTCCCCAACATTTACCATTATCATTTCCTTTCGTCTTAGCCAATCTGATAGGTGTAAGGGGGTATCTCAGAGGTGTTTTAATTTGCATTTCTCTAATCATTAATGAGCTAGAACATTTTTTCATAAAATTGTAGATGTCTTTAATTTTCAAATGCTGATTCTTCCACATATTACCTATATTTCTTTGTGCAAGCAATATCATTCCCTTCGTTTTACATCTATAAAATGAGATATTTGGAATTAGGAAGCCTCTAATGTTCATTTTAATTTTAAATTATAAGCTCAGAGGATATAGAACCATAGATTTAGAGCTAGAAAAGACCCTTAGCAGCCATCACACTCACTGTGTCAGCTTACAATTGAAGAAAATTAAGTCCCTGAGATGTTAAATAATTTTCACAAGGTCGCAAATTTTCACAGGGTGAAGAGTGGGACATAACAGGATAACAGCAAAAAGTCATGCCTTAAATGAAACAAACTTTACTGTCTGCACCTTCAGAAGTTGGTTACAAAATCAATTATTGGAGTCAAATAAAAATATTTTCTATATAGCATCATTTCATACAAATTGTTAAAGTGGAAGGGGGCAAGGGAAGCAAAACAGAAAACAAACCATAGAAAAGACAGAAACAAGGAAAACAGATTGAATAGGGAACTGGCAAAATAGGAAAAGGAGATGAACAAAGGAAAACTTGATTCTAGGCATCCTGTTGAGACTATCCCAACAGGAGACCCGCCTAAGCACTGGTGCTGTGAGGGAAGTCTTCCAGGCTGGCTGGGCTAAGACAATAGTCTGTCCATTACCCACTCTTAGCAAGTATGATTATTAAGAGTCTGGCTTTCTGAATGTTAGAAATCTGAAGGGGATGGAGATGAAAGGAGAAAATAATGTCTGGTGGCAATTAAAAGAATAGCTTTTATGTGTCTTTTTCTTTTTTTTCTTCCAGAAGCACCAGCTGCTTTCATGATGTTGGCAGTGAAGATGCTGCAGAGTAGGGCAAAGAGAAAGGGAGACGAGATGGGGGTGGGAGGAAGAAGGGAAGGAAAAGAAGAAAAAGGGAGAAGAAGGAAAGAGGGAAAGAAAAAAGCAGAGAGGGAAAAAGATGGAAGGAGGGAGAAAAAAGGGAGGGATGGAGAGGGAGAAAGAGAGAGAGAGAGAGAGAGAGAGAGAGAGAGAGAGAGAGAGAGAGATTATGAAGAGAAAAGAAGAAAAGAAAGACTGTACTCAGGCTGTCTTATGGCAGAATCATAGTGTGTACCAAAAGCCAGAAGGCCACATGAGGGTGAATGAAATACTGAGAGCTGTTTGCTTTCCTATGTAAACAGGCATATAATTGAAATGTTCTCTGATCAGGTCCATGCTGTGTGTAAAATGCCAGACCTTTCCACACTCCAACAATAGAGAATAGGCTATCTGACAAATGGAAGTAGGTGTTAATTCTTTTTTTTTTTTTTGCAAGAAAGGAATAGTTTGGTTCAGTTTTTGCCTATGGAATATTCATAAACCCCAGTAGAGCCTGCCAAGGGGGCCCCTCTCTTGTTTGCAGTGAACAGAAAAGGGATATGAAAGGTCCTGCTTAATTGTGTGTGTGAAGCATTCAGCTTGTGCTTCATAACAAAATACCCAAAGTTTGAGGGAAAGAAAAATAGGACATAAAAGAGAAATGTAAATTAACAAACAAACCTTGTGGAATACAAATTAAAATGTAAACCTGCCAGGAAAGGCCCATTCTCTAAATAAAAACAGAAGGTTGCTTTAGAATATTGGACATCAAATTTAAGTTGCCTTATAATTACTAGAAAAGGATTCTCAAAGGCTTATTTTTTCACCATTTTCTATTTTTCAAATATTTTTAAAATATTTCCCCCAATTATATAAAAAACAATTTTTAACATTTGAATTTTTTTCTTTGTTTTGAGTTTCAAATTCCATCCTTTCCTCCCTTTTCTCTCCCCTGCTTAAGACAGTAAATAATTTGATAAAGGTTATACATATTTCACCACTTTCTAAAGACAGGTCTGTATTTACTATAGGTATAACAATATTTTAATATTTTTTCCTCTATAAGGTTATAGTCTCATATAGAATAGGTGAAAAGGATCATTACATAAGTATTATGGACACATTCATTTATTCATTAAAAAACATTTATTAAATCCTTATTATGTGTTATGATCTGTGCTGGTGCAAAGAAATACAATGACACAACAACAACAAAAAGTCTTGTCTTCAAAAACTTCCCATTCAATTGAAATAACATGTATAAATAAATAAGTATAAAATGTAAACAATGGAAATACAAATATGAAATATATGTGAAGTAATTTGGATGAAGAGCAGGGAGGATGCTAGCAACATGGAAGCTTGGAATCTGTGGCACCCTGAGATCAAGCTGTCTAGTCACTAGAGAGGATTCATGCTTCCTGTGGGAATGAAATCAGTACCATGACGGAATTTGAAATCAGAAGCCCTAGTTTCTTATCCCATCTCTACCTTTTGTCATGTGTGGCAAAGATCTTAGCTAAGATCCTCCCCACTATTCCCACCTTCTGGACATTCGTTTCTTCATTTTTAAAACTGAAGGAACAGGAATCAGAGAGGAAGAGTTGATCTATAACAGGAGTCCTTAATCTGAAGTCTGTAGATCGCTAAAGACACTTGGAAGTGGGGGCTATCAGAATCTGTGAACTTGGATGGTGAAAAGAAGATATTAAATCTTTCTTTTTACTAACTTCTAACTGAAAATTAGCATTTCCTTCAATTATTTAAAAATATTATCAAAAGCTTCATCAGACTGCCCAAAGGGTCCAGTTAAAATCCCCTGGTCTAGATGATCTTTAATTCAATTCAATAACATATTCTAAATGCCTTCTATGAGTAAAATGAACTGGAGTAGGAAACGGCAAACCACTCCAATATCTTTACCAAAAAAGAAACAAAAAATGGAGTCCCAAAGAACTAGACATGACTCAATAACATCTATGAGTTGTGTAAGGCGCTAGGGAAAGAAAGACATAAACAGAACAATTCCTGTATTCAAGGAGATTACATTTTACTTTGAGCAAACATATGCAGAGTAGTTAAAACTCACATATGTGTGTTTGTGTGTATGTGTGTATGTGTGTAAAACTACATTCTTCTAGCTCAGTGTCCCTTTCTCTCTGAGGAGAACTGAGTGGCCTCTGCCCCTAACCTTCTGCTTTCTCTTCTGGCAGGAACAAAAGTCTCTCTTGGAGAAGGGTCTTGGAGAAAAGAGACAAGAGATGTCTTTGGCTTTCCTTAAAGCTCCACAAGAGACGCTATGGCCACTTGATTCTGCTGAAATGTATGATGGTTATACTTCCCCACCCTTGCCTTCATCTTCAGTGCAAATTTCTGCTTCAACATTTTTCTTTTTTTTTTTTTTTTTATTTTTTTTGCTTTTTTGCTGAGGCAATTGGGGTGAAGTGACTTGCCCAGGGTCATACAGCTGTTACGTGTCTGAGACCAGATTTGAACTCAGGTCCTCCTGACTTCAGGGCTGGTGCTCTATCCACTGCGCCACCTAGCTGCCCCTTCTTTTTTTATGTTATGCTTACTCCTTTTGTTTTTCTTTCTTGTTATGTTTACTCCTTTTGTTTTAATGAGTACAAATGCTACTTCTATAGTGACCCAGTCTTACCCGTTCCTGACTGTTATTTCATTTTCTGTGAAGGGAACAGAGAAAGAATGGCCTGTGGTATATAAGGACAAAAGAAAAGAGGTTTGGATCTTGTTAAGTCACCAGGACTCTAAGCTGCCTGTGAGATGAATCAAATAAGAAAAAAATATATTGCTATTTATTTCTAAATAATTTTGTGGAGTGACAATGAATGTAAACCTGGACCTCTTGAAGCCTTATGGGGACCAGAGCTAAAACAGAAGCTACTGCAAATGCAGTAGATGGAGTACTGGGACTGAAGTTAATGAGATCCCAGTTCAAATTTGGTCTCAGAGACTTACTAGCTGAGTAAGCAAATCACTTAACCTCTGTGTGTCTCATTTTCCTCAAGATAAAGATAAAGTAGAACCTACCTCCTAAGATTGTTTTGAGGATCAAATGAGATATTTATTAAAAACACTTGGCTAGAAGTGGATGGCATATAGCAAGTATTCTATAAATGTTTATTCCCTTCCTCTTCTCTTCTCTTCTCCTTAAAAGAATGACATTAGGAAAAAGAGGCTTTCTGAGGATGGGAGGGAAAATGGGAATGATAAAGTTTGGAACTCAAGAAAAAAGTTTTAACATGTAATTAGAGAAAAAAATGAAAAATATTTTTTAAAAGGGGGTAGGCTTTCTTAACAGGAAGATGCTTCAGGAAAGTTTACTCCCTCCACTGAACTGATTATGTGGTCTGCTTCTGAGTAAGGTTTGGAAGCCTTGACTAAGATAAAACCACATTGTTATGAAAGAAAGTTTTGAGGAAGGATGGTCCAACATCTAACAGGGAGCATTGTTAGATTTCCAATACTTCTGTTGGGATAGAAGTGCGCTAGAGATAGCTCATGGTCCTGAAAGGTTGTTAAATTTTCAGTATGAGCACTGACAATTTGGAAGTTGATGAATGCCACAAATCAGGATTTGACTTATTTTATTGGTTTTCTCAACTTAAGAAAATGTTAGTAATGAAGATTAAATTTGAAAAAGTGTCATGCCTACATTTGGGGAAAGGGAAGCCATTTGTTAAACATTTACCAACACATCCCTATCTGTACCCTTAGATACTGACTACACAGGCATTTTATATCTCTATCCAGGGTATATGGGATGTACAGGAAGGACTAGTTGTGTCTCCAAGAAGCTGTAACGTAGCAGCCACACCTGAGCAAAACCATCTTGGCAGCAGAGCTAAACCAAGTTCAGGGTAAGCAATGGGGCTCAAACCAATTGGTGAGTTGGGAATGTGAAGATTTCTACCACCACCCCCAGATAAGAACCCCCAGCAGATCATTCACCCCAAGGTGAATGTGAAGTTCTTAAAGAGAAAATCATAACTCTGGGTAAATAAGATGGCAGGGAATACAGATATAGTTATTTTAACTGTGAATGTGAATGGAATGAACTCTCCCATAAAACAGAAGTGGGTAGCAGACTGGATTAAAAGCCAGAATCCTACAATATGTTGTTTACAAGAAACACATCTAAAACATAGAGATACATACAGAGTGAAGGTAAAGGGCTGGAGCAGAATCTTCTATGCTTCAGGTGAACAAAGAAAGGCAGGGGTAGCAATCCTTATCTCGGATCAAGTAAAAACAAAAATAGATCTAATTAAAAGAAATAAGGAAGGAAACTACATTTTACTAAAGGGTTCCATAGACAATGAAGCAGTATCAATGCTTAACATATATGCACCAAGTGCTATACCATCCAAATTCCTAGAGGAGAAGTTAAGAGAGATGCAAGGAGAAATAGACAGTAATACTATACTAGTGGGAGATCTCAACCTTGCTCTCTCAGAATTAGATAAATCAAATTCCAAAATAAATAAGAAAGAAGTTAGGGAGGTTAACAAAAGGCTAGAAAAGTTAGATATGATAGATCTCTGGAGGAAACTGAATGGTGATAGAAGGGAGTATACTTTTCTCTCAGGGGTTCATGGAACTTATACAAAAATTGATCATGTGTTAGGGCATAAAAACCTCAAAATCAAATGCAGAAAAGCAGAAATAGTAAATGCATCCTTCTCAGATCATGATGCAATAAAACTCACATGTAATATAAGGCCAGGAGAAAATAGACCACAGGTTATTTGGAAATTAAATAATCTAATCCTGAAGAATGAATGGGTGAAAGAGCAAATTATAGACACAATCGAAAATTTCATCCAGGAGAATGACAACAATGAGACAACATACCAAAATTTGTGGGACACGGCTAAAGCAGTTATAAGGGGTAATTTTATATCTCTAGATGCTTACTTGCGTAAAACAGAGAAAGAGAACATTAATGAACTGGGCTTACAATTAAAAAAGCTAGAAAAAGACCAAATCAAAAACCCTCAATTAAATACCAAATTGGAAATTCTGAAAATTAAAGGGGAGATCAATAAAATTGAAAATAAGAAAACTATTGAATTAATAAATAAAAGTAAGAGTTGGTTTTATGAAAAAACCAACAAAATAGATAAGCCTTTAGTTAATTTGATTAGAAAAAGGAAAGAGGAAAATCAAATTATTAGTCTCAAAAATGATAAGGGAGAACTTTCCTCCAATGAAGAGGAAATTAGAGTAATAATTAGGAGTGTCTTTGCCCAACTTTATGCCAATAAATTTGATAATGTAAATGAAATGGAGGAATATCTACAAAAATATAGATTGCCCAGATTAACAGAAAAGGAAATAAATTATTTAAATAGCCCTATTTCGGAAAAAGAAATAGAGCAAGCTATTAATCAACTCCCTAAGAAAAAATCTCCAGGGCCAGATGGATTTACATGTGAATATTACCAAACATTCAAAGAACAATTAATCCCAATACTATATAAACTATTTGAAAAAATAGGGAAAGAAGGTGTACTACCAAATTCCTTCTATGACACAGATATGGTGCTGATAGCTAAACCAGGTAGGGAGAAAACTGAGAAAGAAAACTATAGACCCATTTCCTTAATGAATATTGATGAAAAAATTTTAAATAAGATTTTAGCAACAAGATTACAGAAAGTCATCCCCAGGATAATACATCATGACCAAGTAGGATTTATACCAGGAATGCAGGGCTGGTTCAATATTAGGAAAACAATTAGCATAATCAATTATATCAATAACCAAATTAATAAAAACCATATGATTATCTCCATAGATGCAGAAAAAGCCTTTGATAAAATCCAACACCCATTCCTATTAAAAACACTGGAGAGTATAGGAATAAATGGGCTTTTCCTTAAAATGATTAGTAGTATCTACTTAAAACCTTCAGCAAGTATCATATGTAATGGAGTCAAACTAGAACCATTCCCAATAAGATCAGGAGTGAAACAAGGCTGCCCACTGTCACCATTATTATTTAATATTGTCTTAGAAATGTTAGCTTTGGCAGTAAGAGAAGAAAAAGAGATTAAAGGAATTAGAGTAGGTAATGAGGAAACCAAATTATCACTCTTTGCAGATGACATGATGATATACGTAGAGAACCCTAAAGACTCAACTAAAAAACTACTAGAAACAATTCACAACTTTAGCAAAGTTGCAGGATACAAAATAAATCCACATAAATCATTAGCATTTTTATATATTACCAATAAAGTTCAGCAGCAAGAGATACAAAAAGAAATTCCATTCAAAATATCTGTTGATAGTATAAAATATTTGGGAATTTATCTGCCAAGAGATAGTCAGGAACTATATGAACTAAACTACAAAACACTTTCCACACAAATCAAATCAGACCTAGTCAATTGGAAAAACTTAAAATGCTCATGGGTAGGACGAGCGAATATAATAAAAATGACAATACTACCCAAACTAATTTACTTATTTAGTGCCATACCAATCAAACTCCCAAGAAATTATCTTACAGATCTAGAAAAAATAGTAGCAAAGTTCATTTGGAAAAACAAAAGGTCAAGAATTTCAAGGGGATTAATGAAAAAAAAGGCTGACGATGGTGGACTTGCTGTACCAGATCTAAAACTATATTATAAAGCAGCGGTCATCAAAACCATTTGGTACTGGCTAAGAAATAGAGTAGTCGATCAGTGGAATAGGATAGAATCACAAGACAAACTAGGCAATAACTATAGCAATTTGGTTTTTGATAATCCCAAAGACCCCAGCTTTTGGGATAAGTATTCACTATTTGACAAAAACTGCTGGGAAAACTGGAAACCAGTGTGGAAGAAATTAGGGCTTGACCCACATCTAACACCACATACCAAGATAAGATCTAAATGGGTTCATGATCTGGATATAAAGAGTGATACTATAAGTAAATTAGAGGAATGTAATATAGTTTACCTCTCAGACCTATGGAGATGGAATAAATTTATGTCCAAAGAAGAACTGGAACTCTTAATTGAAAACCAGATAGATAACTTTGACTATATTAAGTTAAAAAGTTTTTGTACAAACAAAATCAATGCAGACAAGATTAGGAGGGAAGCAATAAATTGGGAAATCATCTTTACATTTAAGGGTTCTGATAAAGGTCTCATCTCTAAAATATATAGAGAATTGTCTCATATTTATAAAAATTCAAGCCATTCTCCAATCAATAAATGGTCAAAGGATATGAACAGACAATTTTCAGAGGATGAAATTAAAATTATTTATAGTCATATGAAAAGGTGCTCCAAATCACTGTTGATCAGAGAAATGCAAATCAAGACAACCCTGAGGTACCACTTCACACCTGTCAGATTGGCTAAAATGACAGGAAAAGTTAATGATGAATGTTGGAGGGGTTGTGGGTGGGCTGAGACACTGATGCATTGTTGGTGGAGCTGTGAACGGATACAGCCATTCTGGAGAACAATTTGGAGCTACGCTCAAAAAGTTATCAAACTGTGCATACCCTTTGACCCAGCAGCATTTCTATTGGGCTTATATCCCAAAGAAATCATAAAAAAAGGAAAAGGCCCCACATGTGCAAGAATGTTTGTGGCAGCCCTTTTTGTAGTGGCGAGAAACTGGAAATCGAATAGATGCCCTTCAATTGGAGAATGGCTGAATAAATTATGGTATATGAATATTATGGAATATTATTGTTCTGTAAGAAATGACCAGCAAGATGATTTCAGAGAGGCCTGGAGAGACTTACATGAACTGATGCTGAGTGAAATGAGCAGAACCAGGAGATCATTATACACGGCAACAACAGTAGTATATGAAGATTAATTCTGATGGACATGGCTCTCTTCAACAATGAAATGTTTCAAACCACCTCCAATTGTTCACTGAAGATAGCCATGTACACCCAGAGAGAGGGATGCGAAATGTGAGCCACAACATAACATTCTCATACTCCTTGATTGATGTTTGCTTACATTGTGTTTCCTTTATCTGATATATCGTTTGTGTAGATAAGATTTTTCTTGCACAACAATGATAAGTTTGGAAATATGTATACATATATTCGATTTGCCAATATTTTAACATAACTAACATGTAGTGGATATCCTGCCATCTAGGGGAGGGGTGGGGAGTTGGGGGGAAAAATTTGTAACGGAAAGCTATGTAAGGGTTATTGTTGAAGAATTACCCACACATATGTTATGCAAATAAAATAAAATTTAAAAAAAAAGAAATAAAGCTGAAAATCACACCCCCCCAAAAAAAAAAAAAACAACTTTGTCAAATGATAAGGTCATCCACTGCACCCTGGGCCATCTCCAGTTGCCCTGACTTTTGTCTTGCTGCTGGACCTTGCCACTGGATGAAAGAGTGAGGCTGATGATTCTGTATAACTCTGCCTCACTTAATTCCAGTTCACACACAAATCAAGACATCACTTGTGATATCATTGCTCCTCTCCAAAAGCAAGAAACAAACAATAATATTTCTACCTAGGACACAATCCCCAGACCTCAGAGCTGTAGGGGACTTTAGAGATATCTAGTATGATCCCCTCATTTTAAGGGGAAGGAAACAAAATCCAAGAGAGGTAAAGGATCCCACAGGAAACATGTAGCAAAGTTGATATTTAGAACTAGGTTTTCTAATTGCAAATCCAGGGTCCTCTTGACTCCTGTGGTGTGCTGAAGCCAGTTTGTACTGGTTAGGGAGAGTTAATAGTGGCAAACTACAAAAATACTTCCTTTATTGTTTTGTTGATTGTCCAAGCTTAAGAAAGCAATAAAGAAAATTCTAATAATTCAGATTAAACTTAAAAGTACATTTTGCTTTTCCACTGATCCACTGAGCTTTTTGTTAAATATTTACCAGCACAGCCCTGACTATACTTACACTTGATATGATTGGCTCTAAGCAAAGGAGTGAGGTGAAGTTATTTGTTCCTACTTTGTACTTTTACCCTTACTTAATGCTATGACTTTGGATAACTTTTTCTCCTCCTATTGTTGTTTAGTCATGTCCAACTGTGTGATCCCATTTGGGGTCTTCTTGACAAAGATATTGAAATAATTTGCTTTTTCCTTCTCCAGCTCATTTTATCCTGAGGAAACTGAGGTAAACTTGGTTAAGTGAGTTGCCTGGGGTCACATAGCTAGTAAAATATGAGGCCATATTTAACTCAGTCTTCCTGACTCCAGGTCTGACATTCTATCCATTGTGCCACCTGGCTGCTCCTTTTCTCCTTCTATCTAAAAAAAATTTTTTTCAGGAAAGGATATGTAATTCACTTACACTAAAAATGTGATTGATAAGGTAAAGGAATTAATTGAACTGAGTACTTGCACTTTCATATTAACTGGTTCCAAAATGTCTGCTAAGCCAGCCTGTGCCAATGATAACATGAAAAATATTTCTCCCCACTTATATTTGGTTGGTGCCATGAGGGCCTGAGACAAGACTGAAGAAAGAGTTAATTTGTTCTTTACCAAACCTACTCAGTACTTCCAGAAAGACTTTTCTATTAATCTTCCTGAAGTGGTGTCTTCCATTGCTGGAAATAGGTAGGAAATACAATAGATAGATTGCTAGGTCTAGAGTCAAGAAGATCAGAGTTCAAATACAGCTTCAGATATTTATACTTATGTAATCCTAAATAAGCCACTTAACCTCTTTCTGCCTCAGTTTTCTCATCTGTAAAGAAAAGAAAAAAATGAGTTCAGTATTATCAATGATCTCCCAGGAGATTACCTGCGATAATATTTTCAAGGTGCTTAGTCTGGCATGTAGTGAATGCTTAATAAATGCTTATTTCTTTCCTTCCTAGAATCCTCTAGAACTTTTTGTCTATCTAACTCATTTGATGATTATTCTTTCCTAAAATGATCTGCTTTCCTAAACCATTATTTATTTAATTTTAAAAAATCTTTCATTTTTCACATGATTATCATATTTCCTTAAATTATATAGGGTATTTTGGGACATTAGTTAATAAATTTCTCCAAGACAATCTTGCTTTATATATTTTTGCATCTCACACATGTTTTGCACGCAATAGTTAGTCAATAAGTATTTAGTATTCTTCTACCTCCCTTTCTGCATCACTGTTCCTCTTCTATAACTCTATCCCTACACTCATCTAAGACACTATTACCTTCATTATGCCCTCTCAGTATCTAAAGATTCTCAGTGCATAACTTCATCTCACCCAGGATTACTTTCCCTAGAAATTTTCTT
>JAJPUD010004214.1:0-30577 GCA_023553655.1 Myrmecobius fasciatus | reverse complement strand
TCATACATTTATGAGCTGGGTGACTTTAATCAAGTCACCTATCCCCTCTATTCCTAGAATGCTTTACTATAAACTATAAATAATAATAGTTAAATATGGGTAGGGCTTTGAAATCATAGGGGAGTATATAAATATAAGTTATTACTCTTTATTATAGTAATTATAATGATAATATTGAATAAAGGAATTAGTAATTATAATAATAATTTTGAATAAGGGAATTAGTAATTATAATAGTAATGTTGAACAGAAGAATTAGTAATTATAATAGAAAATATAATTAAGCTGGGTCTGATTAGCCTTCCTGGAGTCCATGTGGTTACTTAGATGCTATAGATGGTGTCTGTGAAGTGATATGTTGACAAATATTTAACAACTGGCTCTCTTAAAAATAAACTATAGATGAACACCCTTTTAAATTTAATCTGACATTTTGATATTTTCTCCATCATCTGAAGTCTAGATAATAAACAAAACAATATATTAAGCTCTAAGTTATAGCATTTGCTGATTTTGGAGATGTATATGCTCACATTAAAAATATAACAATAGGTTGCTAGTTCAAACTGCCTCTAGCACAATTCTCATCCTATCAGAATAGAGATACAGACTGTCCTAAAAGTTTTGCGGCTTAAAGCTTTAAAAAGTGAGCTTTAAGACTTTTGGGACACCCTGTACAATCTACACAAATGCTCCTCTTCCTTATCTGTTGATAATTTTTTTTAATATAGATCTTCCTTATAGGATATATTTAACTCATTAGTAGCCTTTTTCTTGCTCTTTTAAAATGATGGGAGTACTACTGTATCAAGCAAGTCATCTATCTGTTTTTTTCTCATTCTTTTTTACAATTAAACCACCTTTTCCAGGTGTATAAATTCCTGAAAACATGCTACTTCTTGCAAAGGAGTTATCATTAGTAAGACACTGCAACTTGCCTTTTTTCCATTACTCCTAGGAATATTTTAACATTTTAATTCTTCTGAGATAATATTGGTGATGACATAGCATTAGCAGGTAAAGGATGTCATTAAAACAGTAAGTTTTAAAGAGTCAATCTTTTGGAATCATTGAAAGCAATCAACAATTTCCTATCCAGCTTAACCTTACCCTTAAATCTATGATCCCAAGAATATAGTCTGCCAGGAAAAGATAATGATAAATGTTGGAGGAAATGTGGGAAAACTGGGACACTAATACATTGTTGGTGGAGTTGTAAACTGATCCAACCATTCTGGAGCATAATTTGGAACTAAGCCCAAAGAGATCACAAAAAAAAAAAAAGAACCCATATATGCAAAAATGTTTGTAGCAGCCCTTTCTGTAATGGCAAGAGACTAGAAACTGAATCGATGCCCATCAGGTGGAGAATGGCTGAAAAAGTTATGGTATAGGAATGTTATGGAATATTATTGTTCTATAAGAAACAAGCAGCAGGATGATTTCAGAAAGGCCTGGAAAGACTTGCATGAATTGAAGCTAAGTGAAGTGAATAGAACCAAGAGAACATTGTACAAAATAACAATAAGAATATGTGATAATCAATTCTGATATATGTCGTTCTTTTCAACAATGAGGTGATTCAGACTAATTTCCATATACTTGTGATGGAGAGAGCCACCATATTCAGAAAGAGGACTATGGGGACTGAATGTGGATCACAACATAGTATTTTCATTTTTGTTGTTATTATTTGCTTCTTTTTTGTTTTCTTTCTCATTTTTTCCCTTTTTGATCTAACTTTTCTTGTGCAGCATAATTATAGAAATATTTATAGAAAAATGTAAAGAATTGCACATTTAATATATATTGGATTACTTGATATCTAGGGAAGGGGGTGGGCAAAGAGGAAGAAAAACTTTGGAGCACAAGGTTTTTCAAGAGTGAATGTGGAAAACTATCTTTGCATATATTTTGAAAATAAAAAGCTATTATTGATATATATACATACATATATACATATATATGTGTGTATGTATGTATGTATATATATATATATGTATATATATATATAGTCTATACAATTCCTGGTTCACCTCATTGTTCATTTGAAGCACCCATCTATGATATAATTATTGATATTTTTCCTGTTGATGAACTTGTCTAACTTAATGTTATTATATATAGGTAATGTGCTTTTCATACACTTTGTTATTCCCATGTGAATGTTTAAAATAATCTTTTTCAAATGAGCAGAAATTTTCCTGAGGAGTTTTTTTTAGTACTTAATGATCTATTTCAGTTAGTAGAATACAGTCTGTGAATAGGAACATTTGAATAACCTCATTACCTATAGGAAATTCTTCTTTTGTTTAATAGAACTTAGTCTATTAAAAAGAAAGAAACCATATATGAAAAATAAGGATTATTCATCATTCTAACACAACCTTGATACCCTGGGTCTGGGCCCTGAAATCATCTGGTTTCTTAAGATCATTTGGATTGTCTTAGGGTATTTAGGAGGGAGAGATGTACTTTTGATTACCTTGCTGTAATGAAATTATTTTATGGAATTTAATCCAACCATATTATTCTGGGAGAGTGAACTAACTCTACTGTGTCTGAATTTCTCCAGCTGTTCACACCAGGGATATCAGGAAAATAACTGATAAAAGATTTGAGCAACCTGGCAACCACTCACTAAATAAACCCAGAATTCAGCTGATCATTATTCCATTGTAAAGAGAACAGGATTTTTTCTAGCATAGGTGCTCTTTTAAAACTTTTGGCACACTAGATAGAGCAGTAAAAGAACTGTGATGTACAATTATGAGATTCAAACCTTTTCCCAAAAGGTCTTCACGATCAATATTTCAGGAAGCAAGTATAAAACAGAAGGACAGGTAAGCAATTGCAGTCAGGAGTCATAGATATTCGAGTTCCAGCAGCGATTTTCCCTTCACTTAACAGGTAGGTCAATAAAACTGTCATCTGTAATACCAGTCACACTTTGCTTTCATGGTTTGAGAAGGAAAGGCTAGAATAGAGGTTACAACAATGCTCTTGCATTTTCCAGCATGCTTTATTCTGGCTGATGACTTAAGTCTTTGTAGATAAACAACTTCAATCATTTCCTGCTTAGACATGAAGTCACCAGGGAATTTCTCATAAGACTGGTGTTAATTTGAATTGATCATTAACTTAGTAAGGACCAAGGCCTTGACAACCCTGAGGAATATACACTTTTCATCAGTATTATTTGTGAGCTGTTCAGATGCATAACTAATGCCTTTGTAGTTAGCTTTGTAGTCTATGAACCTGGAATTTTATGTTATTGGAGTACCATCTTTTTGAATGAGAGTCTGAACCAATGCCTAAAAATCCTGGGCCTCAGTTTCCTTATCTTTAAAAGACAGGTGCTGGACTATCCAATTTCCAAGGCTCTAACATCCCAATTTATGGCAACCACTCCCCTCCTAACTTACAAAGGGTTAAGAGTCATATGAAGTTTCCCTGGGTCACTTTTAGCTCCCTCCCCCCAAAAATTTTCAGTTCAAAGACAAGCTCAGCACTTTGCTAAAAGGAAGTCATTAGGTTCTCATTATTGTACAGTACCTCTGCCTACAGCTCTGAACATGGGGATTGGCTAGTTTTAGCCCATGGATTGGACTTCAGCTAGGTCAGCAAATGCTTTGCCCTCAGTTTGTGATATGTACAGGGTGTTTCAGAAGACTTTTTTTTTTCACCAGCAATTGGATGTGATATTTCACAAAGCACTGTGGTTTTTCAAACTTTAATTTAGAGTTGTCTAGAGAATATTAGTAGTTTTTGTTATTCCCCTCTCTCTCTTTTTTCCCTTACTACAATCCTATGTATTACTTGACTCCATGGTTTACTTATGAAAATTTTGGTTATGGAATAATATATAGGTAGCATATAGCATATGCAAATAGAATATATAATAGAAATATATGAAAAGTATAGTAGAAGTACTAATCTTTGGTGTATTTATTTAATAATCATTTATTAAATATTTACCGTTTATGTAACATACAGGTGGAATGTTCAAATACTCTAGCCAGAGGATGTTAGTCAATCAAATGGCCAACAAAGATTTAATAAATTGTCTACTATGTGCTGGGTATATAAAGGTTACAATGAATGAAAAATACGTATTTTATAGAACATCAGTGTGACTATTCACATTATTCATAATTACTGAGGTGATAAAAACATGTGAAAGAAAAGGAGAAAGAATGAAACAGACTTGTATATAGTTTTAAAAAATCATGAGGTTTAAAAAATTTGTTATGGCCCAATTCAGATTTACAAATCCTTTCCTTTCCTTTCTCCCCATCTGCATTAGTTGTATCTATATAAATACTCAGAGTTTTATCCCAGATACTAAAAAAAACAAGCAAAAATAATTGTAGAGAATATAATGGTCATATTATATTTCTGTTATGGTTTATTGTTTGTTTTTTGTTAGCCAACAATCAGAGTGGTAACTGCACCTGACCATTTGAAAGCATCCCTCCTTTAGCATTAGGAACATCTACCATTTTTCCCTTTTGGTTACTACTATTTGTTCTTATTTCAGGGTTTTATATGTTAAAGGGAACAAGGAAAAATGAGAAGTACCCATATTCGCAGAAATTTTTATAGTAGTTCTCTTTGTTATAGCATTATGGAATGACTGAAAAAATATGATATGCAAATATAACAATACATTTTTTGCACTGAATATGGTGATATTATTATTTGTACATAATATAGGACTCTAGGTTCTATTCCTTATTACAAGGGTGCTTTAGGACAAGAGTGTGAATGAGGCATAGGATCCCCAGTATAGAGACATAGGTTAGGGATGTGGACTCTCTAGTGGATGGAACTCCTTTTTTTGCTGGGGATGAACGTCCATGACTTTCCACTTTACTCCTTGAGGGCCACATAGACTGTGAGGTCTATTACAGAGTTGTTATAAACATAGTCATTGTCATACAAGGAAATAAACTTGACAAAAATCATCATTGAGAGTAATACCAGCACCAACATCAAAAATAGAAGAGTGGGGCAATGTTAAGGTCATGGGATACATGTAGCTCGAATGTTCTTCAAGGGTTCTTCTGATACTTGCTCACCATTTTCTTGATATCATCATATTTGCCAAGAAGTAGGTCAAATCTACAACAGATACATCAGGAATAGGAACGTGGAACTCCATGTCTGTGAGCTTCCCATTCAGCTCAAGTATGACCTTGCCTACATCCCAAGCAGTACCTGTAGAAACAGGGATGATGTTTTGGGCAACACTACACCAATCATATCACAGCTTGCCAGATAAGCTATCTGCTAACTTCCAGGTAGCACTGATGGCATGAATTGTAGTCATGATTCCTATAATGCAGAAGTTGTCATGAGTGACTTTGGCCAAGGGGGACAAGCAGTTGGTGGTACAGGAGACATTACTGACCATCTTAAGGAGATTTTTATCTTTTTCATGGTTCATTCCCCTCATGAACATTGGGGCATCAGTTGAAAGGGCAGAGATAATGACCCACTTAGCACCACCCTTCAAGTAAGCCCTAGTCTTTTCCATGGAGGTAAAGATACCAGTGGTCTCTGAAACATATTTGGCTCCAGAATATCCCCATTTAATATTAGTGGGATCCCATTCCTGGAAGATGTTAATGGCTTTTCTATTGATGAACAGCCTTCCATTCATAGTCTTGACAGTACCCTTGAACTTGCCATGGATGGAATCGTATTGAAACAAATAAACCATGTAACTGAAGTCAATGAAGAGGTCATTGATGGCCACACATCTACTCCACTTGAGTTGAATACAGCCCTGGTCACCAAATGCTTAATACAGCCACACCCATTGACTCTGACTTTCACCATGTTGTTTCAGGGATGTTTCTGAAGCAGTGGATCCTTTTGCTATCCATAAGGTGCACAAGGGCACCTCCTCTCACTCTGACCCCCAACCCACCATCCTTGTTTCTTCTTGTAATAGAATGATATTGTGCTGAAATAAATGATGAAAGGGATGGCTCTAAAGACACTTGGGAAGAGAAGTTAACATAACCCTAAGAACAATTTTACAATAACAAAAACATTGTAAAGATAAATAATTTTGAAAAACTTAGGAACTCTGACCAATAAAATTCCAGCAGACTCTTGAAGAAACATATTATCCATCTCCTGATAGAAGAAAGACATATTGTTTTGGACCTGACCATTGAGGAATTTGTTTTATTTGACTATGCATGTTTATTGCAATGAATGTTGTTTTTCTTTTTCAATTTTAATTGATGGATTAATGAAAAGGAAAGGAAAACTAGGGATGGGATAGCCCCTCTTTAAAAAAAAGTCATTGAAACATTTTTAATGCACAGAGGAAAGCAGAAGGTAGGACAGAATCACAAACAAGAAGGACAACCTTGACCATCACTTGCTGAACTTACTATATTTTAATATTTATATACTTATATACTATATACTTTTATATTACATACATATTATACACTTATATGCTGTATACTTATGTATTAGGTACATATATACTTATATGATATATACTTATATATATACACTATATATACATATACATATGTACTATGTACTTATATATTCTTATATAACATATACTTACATGTATACCTGCATACTGCACACTTATATATATATATATATATACTTATGTACTTAAATATATATTCTTATGTAATATGTGCTTATATATACTTATATACTATATACTCATGTATATGTACTTATAAACATATACTATGTACTTATATACTACTTATGAATACTTATATATACTTATACACACACACACTTATGCACTATGTGCTTATATACATACTTAGGTATTATATACTTTTATATGTGTGTGGGACAGTATCATCCACAAAAACAGAGATTCTCAGAGTAAGAAAAAGCAAAAATTATTGCAATCTCATCTCTTCCATTTGACAAGGTATTTGTCAGCAAAGTACAAAACATAAACTGTGAAACACAAAATTAAATAGGTTCCTGAACACAGAAGCCCCTGAAACCCCCATCCCCCCAGGCTAGCCTTTTCTCCCATCATTTGGGGGGTTTCAGGCTTACATTCTAATCATGGAAATCTAACCCAGAAACAAAAAAAATACAAGTCAATAATAATAAACTCCTTCTATACAAGAATTCAAAGCCATCATCACCTTTAAAAGAAGTACTTACTTAAATGTTAATTAAGAAGTGATGAGAAAATAGGAGGGGATAATCACCTGCAAGTTTTAGTTATAACTCTATTTATTATCATAAAGTCTCAAGTCACAATTAAGGCTATTTTTCCATGAGTGTCTTCACTCAGTTAATTCCTCACAATCCTTTTTGCTTTTATTTATCCTTTAAAGACCTTTCATGTCATTCTTGATACATTTCCTCAACTAGCTTGTTCTCAGTCTCCAATACCTCTGGACCTGGCTTGTCCTTTTCCTCTATGGGGGTCGACTTTCCTTTCCAGGTTGCTCAATATTTACAAATTGGGGTTCTGTACCCCCAACTCCTAACTGTGGTGGCCATCTATAACCCCAACCATTTGTGTTCCCAGTAATTAGAGTAAAAGTGTCTATCACTAAAGTCAGCAACAACAGAAATGCTAAAAGAAACAGATCACAAACTTATTCTCAAGACTCATGTAACCATCCACTGCGAGGTCACCAGGATAGTTTGAATCCACAATTCACTCCTTGGGAATGATAACTGGTCTCTTAGTACAAATGTGGTGAGTCCAGCCTTTCTCCTTGGTCCTTATGTTGAGGTTAGGAAAGGGACTCCAAAAGTTTGGGGTCACAGACTGGTGTCTCAAAAGAACTTGCAGACTTGAATCCATTTCCTGGTTGAGGGGTAAAGTTTTATTGTAGTTGTAATGCCATTACAAAGTGGGCTAAATTCCAAGAGAATTGAGCAAAGAAACAGGAGCAAGGAGATGGATTTATCTAGTTCTTCATGTTACAGATATACTAATTTTATGGCCTAGAGTTAGGACCAAGGAGTGGTCTCTGCAATTTGGTTCTCACTGACCAACAGATTATCACTATTGTCTCAGGAGTTTGGTTTGTGGGACTATCCTGAGGCCAAGAGCTACCAGATAGTCAGCAAAGAATTGAAGAGTGGACTATTCACAATCAGATAAATTATTATTCTTAGATTGGGGGTGGGACTCCAAAGCCAGAAGATTTAGAATCACTGACTGTTGTTAGAACAGAAGCCCCCTAAGATTAGGGGACCTCAAAATCATTGCTCTTTCTCCTAGAAGCTATATTTCATCACTCCCAGTGGTGTCTGACAAGAGCAAAACTTGGAAAGGTTCCTTCCAGGAGGGAGTTTTTCCTCTTTCCATATCATATCACCACCCAGTTCCCAGGCTGAAATTTGTGTACAGGAAATTCTAGTGCTGTAGTATAAGCAATTAGCCTTTATTCTGCAATACAGTCCAATGTTTTGCCAGAGAACCTACATTTAACACAAATGTAGTGAGCTGCCTCTTGATCTCCTGGTTCATTCTTTCCACTTTACCCAAGGAAGGAGAGTTGCAAAGAGTATGAAACTCCCAGGTATTATCCAAGGCCTTTGCCAGGGACTGGAGAACCTTAGAAATAAAATAAATTCCTGGTCTGAGTCTATCCTCTCCATCATCTCATATCTGGGAATAATTTGTTCCAATAAGACCTGATTAGTAGCCTGAACAGTACTTTGAGTCACTGGGAAGACCTCTGCTCATGAGATCAGATGGTTTATTATGACAAGCAGGTATCTGAATCGACCCACCAAAGGCAGCTCAGTAAAGATCTGATTCCCCAGAGGACCTTCCTCCTGCTAGTACCTGGCATAGGGCAGACTTAAGGCAACCATCCACTAACTGGCGTGCAAGATGCATGACCAGGAGATATGAACCGGGTCAAGACTGCTTTGCACAAGTTTTGGATGTCCCAATAGCTGCCCTCCTGTAAAATCTGCTTTGTACTTGCCTTATTAAGCACTTCCTGGCCATCAGGTAACTACATTTACCATTACAGTCCTTCTGGACTCCCAACTCTCAGGCCCATCATTTCTCCTCCTCTGACAAAGTGGAGCCACTAGACTTGGGGGAAAGAAGGGGATCAAGACCAACAAGGGGTCAGCCCATTAGGTTCCTCATTTCCTGCCCTTTTTGCTTCCTCATGTGCAAAATGATTTCTTGTAGCTTCAAAGGACTGACCAGGTTAATGCCCATTCACATGTACAATGGCAATGGTCTCAAGCAGTATGAGGTTTTTCAATACTTGTAGTAACAATATAGTGTGGGCTAACTCCTTACCCTTATTATAGACCATTCTCCTTTCTTCCCAATTTTTTCTAAACACAAACACCCTCCCCCCAGACATACTTAGAATCAGTGTAAGTATTCCCTTCCTTCTTTTCCAATGACTTCAGGGCTTGATTGAACACATAAAGTTTACTCCCCTCAGTAATTAGGTGCCCCAAGTATTTTACTTCCCTTTCCATAAATTTTAGATTTCCTTTTGAGACTCTAAGCCCCTCCCTCCCTAGGTAGTTTGGCAGTTCAATGAAGGCCTCACTGATGCCTTTTTCATCAACATATTACAAGATCTGAGTACCTGGGGGAGCTCTAAATTTCCCCAAAATAGTTTCTAGTACTTGCCCAGATTAGGGGATTCTGTATATCTCTGGGGTAGAACATACTACCTATACCGCAGTTTTCTTCCAGTATCCTGGTCTTCCCATTCAAAGGCAAAGATATCCCTGCTTTCAGGAGCTAGCAGATAAGCTTAGGAGGCAGCCTTTAAGTCTACAACACCAAACTGCTTACTGCTTTCAAAAATTTTTTCCTTTTATACCCAAAATTAGGAGAGTTTCTTTGGATAATCTGGACCCCCAGGGCAATTGAGTAAAACCAATTCATCTTTGTCTGGTCCCACCTTTAAATTTATTAAGAGCTTTGTACTTATATATATTTACATACTTTATACTTATATACTACATACTTATATATACTTATGTACTATATGTATATACAGATACATATATACTTCTTATATACTATATACTTAAAAAGAAAAGCAAGTTATATGAAACAGATATCTGTACTTTCATGTACAATCTTTTTCTGTTCTATTCTATACTTATGGAAATGCCCATTTCATTTGAAATTTGTTAACATCAACAGAAAGAATACATAAATGTTAAAAAAATAAATAAAATTTGGGATCTATGGGCCATCTACTTTCATGACTAACAGAAAACTGAATTTCATAAAATGTATTACTTCTCAGAAGACCAGCTCAGTTTCCTCAACTCTCAAAAAATATGCACTGGATAGCATATGAGAGCTCTTTTAGCTCCAGATCTGGTATTATATTAGGGTACAAGTCAGAAGGAAGAGCAAGAAGAAAAGCAGAATTAGAGGTGATGACCAACTAAAACAAGAGCACTCAAGTCTTTTGTTTGGGCCTGAACTAATACCCAAAGGGTCACAGAAGAAACATCAAACAATCAAAGGGGTAAATTCATTTAGGATTTCACTCTCTGGGGAAGAGAATTTTGGGATTAATCTGGGTACTGGCCAGCACTTTGTGAGAGAGATTAAAGCCTTTGTACACATTGTGCCTAAGGCAGTGTTTTAGTAAATACCTTTACTCACCCATAAAAGTAAATAGAGAACAGGGTAGGGATCCTCTATAAGACAATAGGACCCTCTAGTATATTCCCCAAATATTTCCCATGTTTCCCCACCTCTGTTCCTCTGCTCATATTTCTTCCAACCACAGTACCCTTCCCCCAATATCCACCCTGATTAAAATCTTACCCATCATTCAAAACTCAGCTCAAATGTCATCTCCTCCATGGCATCTTCCTGGATCCCCATCCAGAAGCAGTCCCTTCTACTTCTAGCCTCTCGTTGCATTTCAGATGTATACTTCAGTATACAGCATCAGTATACATTATCATCAGATCATGAGGATTGACTGATTAAATTTTAGTGTGTAATGCCCAATAATTGCAAGTAGAGACAGCTGTTAATTTCTTAGTGGAAATTTATTAATAAGCTCACTGACCAATGGGATTGTTTCCCAAAGCATTTTGTCCAGAGGAACTTAGGCATAGAGTTTATATAGGATTGTAACTAGCAAAGCAAGCAGGTGATAACAGAAGCAAAAAGAATGCAGTTAGGTAATTTCCTTACTTATCATCAGAAGGTTGTTATACAAGAAAAATGGGTTCTTCACAGGCTAAAGCAATAGTAGTGGGAATGGGGTTGGGATGTGTACAAGGGTGGGAACAGGCTTAAGGGGACCTTCCAGGGTCAGTATTTTTGGAGAACAATAACTGATCTTATCTGTAGAAGCATCTCATAGGTGTGATGCTCAAGTAAGCAGAAGAACAGAAATAGGCAAAGTCACTCTATGGTCATGCTTGTCACTTTGATCTAGGGTGTGAGGCTAAGTTCAGATTCTCATGAGAAACTTACGGGGTCTTTTTGGTTCAACAAGTATGAGCATCTATACTTTGGAAATTAACACATACTATAAATTAAGGTTTGATTTATTGTTTTGGTGATTTTCTAGACTTAAGAAAATGACAGAAAAAAATCTTAATAATGAAGATTAAACTTTAAAATGTGTGTGGGTAAATCCCAACATGCCCCTCCCAGATGATTGTTAAATATTTACCAGCTCACCTTCAAAATCTGATTAGTATCATATTTATCTGTGAATGGTATTTCCTTACTATTATACTGTATGCTTTTGGAGGGTGAGGTCTTTATCATTTGTCTTTATCTCCATTCCTACTTCCTCATACCTAGAAGAGCTAAGTTTCTAAATTTCTAACTATAATTCAATGAAATATTTATTGAATTGAGATTAATCCAGCCCCATCATTTTTTGGAAATGGAAACTGAGGGAAAAAAAATAATCACTTGTTTAAGATCACACAGTTAATAACAGTCAGTCAGTAAGCATTTAAGTATTTGTTAAGTGCTAGGCATTGTGCTAAGCCCAGAGGATGCAAAAAAGAGCCAAAATCAGGATCCCTGCTTCTAGCAATTTACATTCTAATGGAGGAAAACAGCCAGCATAAATGCTACAATTCATGTAGCATTTACATTGATTATCTCATTTACAAAACCAGGCATCCATCCCAGATTTTCTGACACCTCAAATCTAGCATTCTTTCTATTATATTATACTGCTTTCCTTTGAATTCTTGGTAGCAAAAGCTTAAAGGAGAGACTTCATTTCAATGTTTGCAACTATTTGTTTTGTCAGGAAGGATCAATACACAATGCCACTAAAAACTGAACTTGTCATTTAAAATTTAACTACTTGGCCTGCTGACCTATTATTACTGGTCATCTGAGTCTACAGATTCCCTTCTTCCCCCTGTCCCACAATCCCCAGAAGGTGTCTCAAGAAAAAGGTAACAATCATCTTTAATTTAGTTTCACAGTAAATAGCCTGTCATTTGCTCAGCATTTCTGAGCAAAGTAAATTATGGTGCAACACTTAGCACAGTACCTAATAAATGTTGTTGTTGTTTGTTATGTCCAAATCTTCCTGATCTTATTTGGGGGTTTCTTGGCAAAGATACAGAAGTGGTTTGTCATTTCTTTCTCCAGCTCATTTTGCTGATGAGGAGAGAGTGAAGCTGGTGACTTTGCACAGCCCTATGCTCACTCAAATCCAATTCTCTTGGAATCCTTCCTGGTGTCATAGTCCCTTTGAGAAGGAAGGAAAAACAGCTATGAAAACAGATAAAGAAGCTGAAGCAGAGTTATTGGGACTGGATTTGAACTCTAGATCTGGAGTGCTATCTACTACACCTCGTGGTTGTGCCTTGTACATAGCAGATCCTTAATAAATGATTCTTGATTGACTGATTTGTCCTTCCATCTATTTTATTTAATTTTTTGTTGTTGTTGAGACAATTGGGGTTAAGTGACTTGCCCAGGGTCACACAGCTAGGAAGTGTTAAGTGACTGAGACCAGATTTGAACTCAGGTCTTCCTGACTTCAGGGCTGGTGCTCTATCCACTGCACCACCTAGCTGCCCCTATCATTTCTTTCAATCAATTCAATCAATGTAGTTTCTTTCTTTTTTGTCTGATTGACAGAGGTCCAGGAGTTTCAAAATCTTTAATGGATTAGTGCAGTTACATATGCTCTATACCAGCACTCTACATCTTATATTTTCCTAACATGAACTGGTAGTTCAGGATCTGTTGGAATAGATACAAAAGAGTGGTATATTTAGTATGAGAAACAGTTTAGGGTACCCAATGAGAGTGTCATTACTAAGAAATCAATGAAGTTGATTAAAGAATTTATTAAGCACTTACCATGTACCTGACACAGGTCAGAGAGCTTGCCCCTGGTCTGCTGTGTATGACTCAGATGTTCTTAAAATGAGATAAAACATTCCACCTGTACCACCATCATTGCCTAAACCTTGATCTATTTTTTAAAAAATTTCTTAAACTTCTCTCAACTTTAAATTGCATCTGGAGCAATAACTGAGTATATTGCTCCCTCTGTTCTCACTTTATAGGAAATGAAGCAAGGCTACCCTGGTGCCCCATTTAAATATATGTGCATTGTGAGCCATTCAAATGTCATTAGTGTCATCTTTGCTATTAAAATGACTCTTCAATTGATCTTCACAAGGTGGCTAGAACTGGGTATGATAAATCTCTCCAGAAGAGGAATGCTCCTCAGAGCATTGGAAATCTTTGATCATATAAAGAAATGTCTTTAAGCAGGTGTTTCCAAGAGGTTTATATTTTAAAGGATTGCCTATCTTACTTTAATAAAATAATAAAGATCTCTATACAAAAACCCTTCAATTTTTAAGTTTAACAGTAGAGAAGTCATAATGGAGTTTAGGGAATTGAGGATGAGAAAAGAATTAATTTTCACCAGACTTTATAAATAAGAAAATAAGAAATATAAAATAAGTAAATAAGAAAAGTAGTTTAATGTAATGATCACAGTAAACCTTTACAAAGTAGAAGACCTAAAATCTAGATCTGGAATCAGGAAGACTTTAGTTAAATTGATCCTCAAACAACCTGTCGCCCTGCACAATCTATTTGAACCTCAGATCCTCATTTGAAGGGGTAAAATGAAAGGGTTGGACTCAATGACCTCTAAATGACCCTAATGATCTTCTAACACTAAATCCAATCCTGTGACCTTAGGCTTGAAGGAATTTTTAAGAGAATAGTCTATAAACTTTTTACCACCACATAAAAAACTCTACACACATATAATAAATATTGTTGACTGAGAATCAAGAAATGGGAAAGAGTATTTGAATAAGTAAGCTTTCCAGAGTGTTAGCTAAACAGTTAGTATTTTATAAGTAATGAGTTAAAATCAAATTCTTCTCTGTCAAGGAAACATCCTTCACTAAATTGTTTTCAAGAAGCTGCATGTCTCCTGGCATTTTCCTTTATTTCTATTCCTAATTTTTGAAAATCTGTCAAAATTTCACATTTTACCAAGTTATAAAATTATACAGCTCATAGATATATTTTTGTCTAAATGTCTAATTGCTATGGTTCTTTAGAAGGGACATTTTGAAAGGGAAAACTGTGCTTTAAAAATATATTTAAATATAAAATATCAATTTTTTAATTGTCTGACAGTAGAAAACTCAAAGATTCCAGCTGAGCAGCAAAGACAGAATATCTCCAAGTTGAACTTTGAAAATTATGGTTTGCAATTCTAAGAAAAAAACAATTTTCTATAAGTATTCCATTTAAAGATCCATATGTTTCCCTATGTCTTTTATATGATCTTTGGCTTTAATGAAGTTCATGTCCCAGACCAAGTTGAATCATGTATGGTATGAAATACATTGTAAGATTTCAAATTGATAACCTGCTGCCTCAATCTAAGAAGAACAAAAAAGTAATATTTTAGCTAATTGGTTTTGAAAGCAGGTGTTCTCCACTTGTAAAAGCTCACCACTGATGAATTATTCATATTTCTATAATTCTAGTTTCTATCCTAATAGTTTACCAAATGCTTTCTTTATAAAAATCTTTATATTTGAAGCAGTATGATCACATGAGTGATCATTTGATAAACTACAATGAAGGCCAGGATACTTGTCTTCAGTTCCTAGAAATAATAATAATAATAATAATAATAGCTAACATTTACATAGTGCTTACTAAGTACTTTATAATTACTATCTCATTTGATTTTCAGAACAACCGGGGAGATAGATGCTACTACTGTCTCCATTTTACAAAGAAGGAAACTGAGACAAATAAGGGACTTACCCAGGATCACACAGCTAGTAAAATGTCTGAGGCTGGATTTGAACTCAGGAAGATAAATCTTCTTGATCCAGGATAAGTACTCTATCTGCTAAGTCACTTAGCTGACCTAGACAGTGCATAGCAGAGATGAAATATAAAAATGCCATTTCAGTAATCTGGTAGTCTGCTTCATGTTTAAATGTTTAAGTTTCAATCTACCAGGAAATCATAACAGTAAATATTTTTTTCTAACAATGTATATTTATGAGACTTTTGTATTTAGCTTTTCTATGTAACTTTCTGGGAGATTTCAAAATGAAGTTATAAAGAGGCAAAGGGTCAATGAGAAAAAACCTAAATATCTTTAAAATGCTCTATGACCAAACACAGTTTATGTGGTTCCAGAACTGAGAAAGGTCCCTTTGTGGAAAGGGAGATGGTGCAAAATCCAAGACCCTAGATCCAACAGCAGTTTATTATTGTTAAACCAATCTTCTTCAAAAGATGGAAGGACAGTACAATTAAGTGGAATTATAACTGATTGAATGAGTACACTCAAAGAGGAGTCATTTGTATTTTACTGCCATGTTGAAAAGAGGTCTCCAGTGGAATATGTCATGGATCTATGTTTGTCTCTGAGCTGCAAAATATTTTTATTAATGACTTAGATAAAGAATGAGGAGAAAATTTATCAAATTTGCAAATGATACAAAGCTAGAAGGGACAACTAATACCCTGGAATCAGGATTCAAATAGACTGTGACATGCTAGATTATTGGGTCAAACCAAATAAGATGAAATATATATAGGAATAAATATAAAGTCCTCCTGTTTCATACCTCACTTCATATTAATAATGAGAGTGCCAGGACTTGCTCAACAAGATTATCTCTGTTATTGAATACTTGAAGGATTTTTGTATAATTTTGACCTATGTATGGTAAACATTTTGTTGGACAAAAGCCTTTAAGACACTTTTATTCTAGTGAATTGAATATTAATAGTTAACAAGTAAAATTATAATGCAATCTTATATTTTTAGTCAATCATGTGATTACAAGGATATGTCTGATATGGAATATTATTGAAAAAGCTTCATGTTCCCTTTTGATGCATTTATCAAGTCTGCCCTCCCTGTGTTTGCAGGTTATTCTTATAAAATGTTATGTATATGGAAAGTAGGCAATGGGTTGATAGTTACTGATGCTTGCTGAGTCATTTTGGGGAGGATAATAATAAAAGAGACCAACCAGTAGGCTATTGTAATTGTTTAAGTGAGAGATAATGAGTAATGTTGGTGAGGTCAAAAGAAAAGAGAGGGCATATATGAATGGTAGTAGGAAAGTATAATTGACAGAACTTGACAATATATTGGGAATGAGGAGTGAATGAATGTGAAAAGTTAAGGATGACACCAGGTTTGTGAACCTGGATAAGATGGAGTATAACTGTACTCTCCCATAATAAAAAGAAAGTTAGGAGAGGAGGCAAGGCTTTGGTGAGAAAGCACATGGATTCAATTTTGAACATAGAGAATTTTAAAAGTCTATGGGACATCAAGTTTGAGATGGCCAATGGGCAATTAGAGAAACAAATTTAAAATTTAGTAAAGAAGTTAAAGTAGATAAAGAATCATAAGCATAGAAATGATTCCCTCTCAGATAAAACCCTAGACATGAGCCATATGCATTTAAGAAAAATTTCCCTGACACTCTTGGAATAGGTATACTGAGCCATATAGTAAGAATAAAGTCTCTTCTTTTTGAGGTCAGGTTCCCTCAGGACTAGATCCAGTCTGCTTGAGCCCAGAGTTGGCCCTTTTCTGTCCAGTTTCCCTGGAATTTGGGATCTACTTAAAGAAAGGGAACAAGACAGGGGGATTCAGGACTCTAGGACATTTATCTAAATGTGGTGATGTGGAAGAATATCCATGTGCAGGTTTTTTACAATTTGGGGTTGTCTCAGGAACTGTGTCTCTGCCCTCTGTGGAGTGAGTAATAGGCCAAATACCCCTGGGCTCAAGGTATTATACAACTACCCTGTTGCTATAATAAGAATTGAAGGACCACTGTACTTCTCTTTGTAATCTTTTTTCTATTACTTTTCCCAAAGGACTCATTCAGCGCCAAATTGATTTGAAACTAGTAGGAGGTAATTAACCTCTCTGAGTCTCATTTTCTTCAACTGTAATATGAAGGAATTGTACCTGATGATCTCTTAGAGAACTTTCTACTTCTAATGATGGGCTCAAAACTCAAAACTTTGCTGATACATATTTTCTGGCTACTCATGGGGAAGACAATGACCTTTCAACTTGGAATTAGTTTTGTTCTAGTTTTTTTCTTCTTCACAGTAATGTGTATGGGAGAGGGAAAAAAAAGTTTTAGAAGTGAGAAACTGAGAGACTCTGGAAATTTGCTGGAAAAGTAGTTTCTATGTGACTAGATGTACTTTAGCTACTGAAGATAAGTCAGCTTCATAAGCTTTCTAGCCTTGAGCTAGAGACATAAGCTTCAATAACCACAAAATATGCCTGAGGATTCTATCTGGCTCTATATATCAATGAGTAGCAATGGGGACAAGTACTATCCTAGAGAAAGCCTCTTCTAGCTAAGTCTCTGAGAAAAAAAACAAACTGTATAAAGAAAAACAAGCAAACTACATAAAGGAAAAAACAAACAAACCCCAAACTGTAAAATGGGGATAATAGCATCTTCCTCCCAGGGTTGTTGTGAGGATCAAATGAGATAACAGTTGCAAAAGAGCTTTGCATAGTTCCACATGGTAAGTGCACTAGATATATTGGCTGTTATTTTTATTAAACCTAATTATATTTTCTCAATCATCATTGTTGATCTGTCTGTTGATCACTCTCTTCTCCTGATCTTCTTTCTCTCCTTTTTAGGTTTTTGTGACAGTGGTCTCTCCTCATTCTCCTTCTTATTCGACTGTTCTTTCTTAGACTCCTTTTGCTGGATCTTTATCCAAGACCTGGGTCTAGCCTCTTCCGGAAATCATGAATCCATTGTGGCATGAGGAAGACATAGCTGTAGCAATCTTCATGTTCTTCATCTGTCTCCTGACCATAGAACCCAAATTCTCTTTCTTGTGCCCACTTGTTCTGCCCAGAAAATCCAAGTTTTTCTGTTAGGTGCAACAATGTTGCTCTCTCTTGTACCAGAAGATGTGATCTGACTCTACTTCCCTTTATGACTTTTTCTTCTAAATATAAGGGCAGCACCAAATGCTATGTGAGAAATGAAAGTCACTGTCAACTTGGTAGAGAGGGGTGAACAAAAGATCAGGGAATCAGATAATAGAATCATAGATCTGGGTCTTGAAAGACCTTGCAGAAAGAACATCAACTCAAACCCTTCCAATTTATTATCACCCCTAAAGAGATGGGCCTGGAGAGATGATGTGGGATGCCCTGCGTCACATAGCAATTACAAGTTTGAGACTAGTTTTGAACCCAGAGCTTTCTGATTACAAGTCCAGACTTTCTTCCATAATGCCACCCACAATACCATGATATTCCAAGTCCAGTGCTCTATTCATAATGCCATCCATAATGCCATCTATAATACTTCAAGCTCAATGCTCCATCACGATGCCATAATCCAAGTCCAATGCTCCAAACAGGATGCCATCCATGATACTCCAAGTTCAATGGTCTAATCATGATATTCTAAGTCTAATGCTCCATCCATGATGCCCTCAGGTCCTCCTGACTTCAAGGCTGGTGCTCCAGCCACTGTGCCACCTAATTGCCCCAGAAACTTTTTTTTTTACTATATTTGTATTCCCAGTCAATGGTACGATATCTAAATTATGCTTAATAAATGCTTTGTGACTTAGCTTGACTTGACACAAGGGACATTTTTGCTGTTACTCCTTGTAGAGGTCCTTTTTAAAGTCAGAAAATTCCATTTTTCTTTGCTTGAAGGTATTTATTTTGTAATAGTGAGCTACATCATGAAAGATCAAAGCTTCTTGGAGCAAAGGATACAATTTTCAAATGTAAGATGAGGAGGAGGTCCTTATTCAAAGCTTGTTTAGGGTACACAAATGCCCTATCTTGGAATATTGGAAATATTGGAAAGGGCTTCAGGCATCAATGTTATAGTATCATGATTTAATGGACTTAGAGATCTATGATTGTAATATTAATGATCTAGAGCTGGGAAGGACTTCAGTGATCATCTATTCCAACATTCTTATTTTATGGTTGAGGCCCAGGAAAGTTAAATGATTTATCCAACATCACAGAGGTTATTAGTGTTAGAGGTGGAATTTGAAAACAGGTCTTCTCATTCAATATCAGGTGTTTTTTTTTTTTTTCCAATGTACCATATACCCCTGTCATTATATCACAATCCTTTAAGGGACTCAGACACTTATTGGTTATGTGGCCATGGGCAAGTCACTTATGTTCTTGAAGTCTCAGTTTTCTCATCTGCTTAATGGGGAGAACAAAACTTATACTGCCTACTTCACAGAACTATGAGAAAGACATTTTGGAAATCTGAATTATATAAATTAGAGTTATCATTTTAAAAAGAATATGTTACAATTCCTATTTGTAGCTTCATTATTAGAAGACATCTTGGACCCCAGTTTGTCTTTAATAAGCTCCCATCTCTACTACTGATGTTATCCCACCTCAGTGGTACCCTCACTATTTTTCACTGTCCTGTTTGACCTGGTACTGAAGAGAAAGAAAGTTTCTTCAACAGGATTCCTGAGCCCCCAGTATGGTGACAACCAAGCCTCACCATTTTGGAAAATTTTTTAACACCTCTAACTTCAATATAAAAGGAATATAAGACTCAGAAGATTTACTAAATGAACTCTTACAACATTTTGTCACAACTGTTTTAATATTTTATCTTCTACCCACTTAATGTGGCAGCTAGGTGGGATAATGGATAAAGCCGGGGATTTGGAATCAGTCCTATATTGAAATCCTGCCCTAAATACATACTAATCATGTGACCCTGGGAAAAATCACTTTTTTCTAGCCTGCTTCTTCATCTGTAAAATGGGAATAATTGTAGCATTTAAATCATAGAATTCTTACGAGAATTAAATGAAATAATAGGTATAAAATGCTTTGAAAATCGTATATGTTAGGTCTTATTATTATTATTATTATTTCCATTTTCCACAGGTCTGTTATCTAGGGTGAACCAAAGTTGAATTTCTTAAGCTTGATTCTCTATAAAGTAAACTTATCTGCATTCTTAACCCATCCCCCTGTCCCCCACCACCAAAAGCATTGAGACAGTAAACAGCTTTTATCAGAAAAGTGACATTTGGAAAGCATAAAACCAATTAAGAACCTATGAAATGACACAGAGACAATGCCAAGGGAGGTGGAAAGGAAAAAAAATATGCATATTGGAAGAGAACTTTTAAGATGTAACCTTTTGGAAGACAGTACTGATTTGTAAACAAGCACCTAAGTTTTTCCATTCAGGGACTGCTTTTAATTTTTTTCATTATAACTTTTGCTGTTTTGTTTATACCAAGAGCATTTACCCAAAGAGAAATTTTAGCATTTTTTCCAGGGTGTTTTTTAAAAACATGTTTAAATATTTACCTTGTTTGCTGGTTATATTTCACTAAATAGTTTATTGAATAGAAAACAGTTCATTCATGTCCATTTTTTCTGCCAGTTCCTAAGATTGTGTAAATGATTATGCTTAAAGGAAAAGGCATAGAGAACAGCCTTGCTTTTTAAAAAAATGTTATGCTCATTTTAAACAGGTAAAGAGATGGTAGGAAGAATCTTCAAGAGGAAATGCATGAATATGGATGTTAAAGCTCAGTGATCTTGAGTCTTAGCTCTGACACTGAATGGATCCCTTGAGACTCTCACTGAATAATCTCTCTCAAATCAAAAAGAGGTAAAATAAGGTTTATAGAATTGTGTGGGTGATGGGAGAACTAATTGATTAACACCCTTCTCAAATACTTGAAGACTTGTATGTTTTTCTACTGTTTCTAAAAGCCAAGGTGAAAAGTAAAGTTAGTTTTTAATCTTAATCTAGGAAAAGGATTAGTTTGGTATGGTCTGAGTTTCTTCCCTGTTTCTTCTCTATAATACCTCCAGTCTTTTGTCTTGCTGAGACTCCTTTGTAAGCAAAAAAAAAAAGCTCAGATTATTAGGAAAGGAGCAAATAGAGCCAGGGAAGTATATTTTTATATGCTTGCATTTTCAAGATACTTATCAGGTACCTCTGACCTGGCAGGGGCAAGTCACTTGATACCTTTTTCCCTCTTTGTAGAAATAAAGAGTATTGGCCTTTGAGGTTCCTTCCAGCAACCAAATCTATGATGCTTTAATCTCTAATTATAGGTTATAATTATTTCCCTACAGAAGTCACCTTGAGGTTTTGGTTTAAAAAAAAAAAAAAAATCTCACGCTCAAATCCCTGGAATTGAGCTCCCAGGTAGCATAACCTGAGCTTCTCCTTTTAAACAGAAGGCAAGCAAGAAGGCTTGTATATCTTCAGTGTGATGTTGATTTCATTCACACATTTGCTCCTCCAGCACTGGGCAGCATGGAAATGTGACATTTCTTTAATGAATTTGCACATGAAAGCTAATGCTGGAGCTTTAATGAACTGTCTTTAGTGTCTCAAGTGTAAGTCATGAGAAAGGATGAATTTGACACACCTCTGTGAGAAAAAGCAGGATAGGGGAAGGAAGCAGGTTACTATGGTAACAGGTGCTTGCTAGCCTTTGCCATTTTTCCTGGCCCTATCACTGATTTCTCCCAGGAAGTTGTTTTCATATAACTTCCAAACGAATTCTTGAGCTTCTGCCAGCCTTTATTTGAAAAAACAGTATTGATTCCTGGTTTTGGAAATTGTTTGCTACAGAATGACTTGTTTTGCAGATATGAGGAACAGTATCAGTTTACATCACAAAAAAGGAAGGCAGAGTTTAATTTGGAAATGATGTAGCCCTTTGAATGTCAAGTGCTACTTTTTAAAAGTGTACTTTTAAATCCTCATTGTCTATAATGACCACTTATGATGCTGAGGCCCACATTTTCTTTTCAGATTTGGTAAATACTCTCCCCTGCCAATAATGAACAAATGGCATATATTTAAACAAATGTTTAAATTTATATTCTGTACAATAGAGTACTTACGTATTTAAGAACATTTTTTTTTAGGTTTTGAGAATCATTGTGGTTTTTAATGAAAAAGAATACATTCAGCAAGTTTTTAAAACACAAAATTTAGTCATCTCTTTAAAAATAATAGGAAATTTTAACAGCATAAAAAAAAAAAACCCAAACATGTGAAGTTGGGGAAAGGGAACAGGAGGAAGAAAAAACTAACACTTTTCCACAGAATTCAACATTGATTTAAAAAATAGAATAAAGTGCCAAAATGTGGTACAAGACCTCGTTTTTTGTTTTGTTTTGTTTTTTGTTTTTTGCTGAGGCAATTGAGGCTAAGTGACTTGCCCAAGGTCACACAGCTAGGGAATGTTAAATGTCTGAAACCAGATTTGAATTCAGGTCCTCCTGACTTCAGGGCTGGTGCTCTATCCACTGCACCACCTAGCTGCCCCCAAGACCTTGTTTTAAACTATATTTCATATTAAAATTTTGTCAACATGAGAATACACACAGCTTCCCACAAAAAGGTGTGCCAAATTTGCCTTAGAAATTTACTTTTGCTTTTTTTTTTAACTTTATTTGATAAGTTGAATTTTCATTTGCCAGGACAAGTGGTATCAATTTGCAAAAGTATAGAATAGAAAAGTTAAAGTTACAAAAGGTTCACTGTTTCTAAACTTTGTTTACCATCCTATTACAGTTTAAAATTAGGCTTTGTAAACCCAGAGAGAGGACTGTGGGAACTGAATGTGGACTACAACATAGCATTTTCATGCTTTCTATTGATGTTTGCTTGCATTTTGTTTTCCTTCTCAGGTTTTTTTTTTCTTTCTAGATCTCATTTTTCTTGTGCAGCAAGATAACTATATAAATATGTATACATATATTGGATTTATTTAACATATTTAACATATATTAGACTATCTGTTATCAAGGGGAGGGAGTAGAAGGAAGGAAGGAAAAATTTGGAACAGAAAGTTTTGCAAAGGTCAATGTTGAAAAATTACTCATATGTTCTGTAAGTAAAAAACTTTAATAAAAAAATAAAATAAAATCAGGCTTTGTGAAGCACTTCACAATTTGATCCCCTCTCCCTAGCTTAATCTCACGATGTTGTGGTGAGGAGAGCAATTTTTATGACAGAAAGTGTTTTTATAAAATGAACAAGCCTATGAAGAATTCAGAGAAACATGGGAAGAAATAAACTGGTTTTAGTGAAATAAGTAGAACCAGGAAAACAATAACCCAATGACTGTCACAATGTAAATGGAGAGAACAATAACAAAATTAAGATGGTGTGGTTATGTTCACTCATATCAATCTTGAAGATGAAAGTTTCTTTTTTTTAAATTTTATTTTATTTGCAAAACATATGTATGGGTAATTTTTCAACATTAACCCTTACATGGCTTTCTGTTACAGATTTTTCCCCCCAACTCCCCAACCCTCCCCTAGATGGCAGGATATCCACTACGTGTTAATAATGTTAAAATATTTGGCAAATCGAATATATGTATACATATTTCCAAACTTATCATTGTTGTTCAAGAAAAATCATAGAAGATGAAAGTTTCTAGAGAGATCAAAAAGGATGAGGATTGAGAAAAGGCTATTAAATTTGACAATTGTCATTACCATCTAGGGAGAGAGCCAATTTGGTTTTGCATCAATTATACAGCTTTCTTTTGTGGTATAGTTTTCTTCCCATTAGAGGGCAGGAACTGTTTTTCTTTTTTTTAAATTCATTTTCACCAATACTTAGCACAGTTCTTGGAGCATAATAAGTGCTTAATAAATTTTTACTATATAATTGAATTATATTGAATGGTTAGACTGGAATCCAGAGTGCAAAGAGTTTAAGATAAGGAAAGAAAAGGAAGTAGAGGCATTTCTAAATGAATCAAGCTGGAAACAGAAGGGGAGATATAGGATAATAATGAACAAAAATGGAAAAATCAAATGAGAGTGTTTTGAGAACGGGGAAATATTGGGATCTGTTTTTAGGCAGTAGTAAAGCAACAAGAAAATAAAGAATGAATAAAAATTGATGACAGTAAGGATGGTGGGGAGGTGAGAAGGACTATGCACCAGGCACTGAACTCTTTGAGGAAGGAAAGTGTTTTAGAGGTCTATAGCTGCCAGAATTTTGGTTAGGGGATAAATATGGATTGAATGAACCTCAAAGGAGCCATTACTGAGTGATGGTGGTAGAGGGAGAGGCTGGAGATGCCAATGATTATCTAACTCCCCACCATTTCCAGTGAGTTGAGATATGAGTGCAGCCAGTGCTGGGAAAGGTAACTAAGGAAGCTGTATCATTAGGAAGGAGCCAGATATCCGTGAGTAAAAGATGGAGGGAGCAAGAAAGGGAAAAAAAGTTTAAGATGAAACCCTGTTTGTTCCCTTGCATCAGGCAATCCATTGAAAACCATGGAAGGGTTGAGTAACATAGAGTGAAAGTTTGCATTGATGATGGTGGTAGTGGGAGGCAGTTTGGTTGAGAAGGATGGATATAAGGGAGTTGTCAGTGGGGAAGGGAGAATAAGTTTGAACAATGGCAATCTGGTGTTGAGAATCGCTGGAACAGGTATAATGGGATGATAGTATGTTAATCCTTGAGGAATAGGTGATTTTTCACAGGGGTTCATTTGGGGTACAGTTGTCCTAGAGCACCAGGATATAGCAAGTTCTTAACAATGCTAGTAGTATGTTATACCATACTGTCATTATTGTAGAGACCATGAAAATCTTGACGTCCTTCTTAGAATCTCTATTTGGAATTTTTTTAACTATGGGGACTTTACCTCACCAGAGGTGGAATATTGGATTTAGTTGGGAAATTTGGATTTAAATCCTAACTACTGACTGTATAACCCATTAACAAATCATTTACTTTATTTCATTTTCATTTTCCTTATCTGTAAAGATCATAACACCTACCTTACTACCTAGAGTTGTTGTAAGAATAGAAACATACATGTAAATGCTTTGCAAACTTTAAAGGACATAAAATTAGATATTTTTATTTTCTTCTTTTTGATCTATTTGTAATTTACCAGTTGGCCTGGTTCTTTGTAGAACATTTCTTTTTTACTTTTGTGATGATTCAACTTTGAAGTTAAATATTTTGGTATTCAGGTTTTGAGTTCAATTCTGTCACAAAAAGAAGAGTTTGGAGTCACAAAACATAGAACCTTAATTGGAAAGCTATCTTTTCTAATCTATACCTGAACAAGAATCTTGTCTGCAACATACTCAACAAATGATCATGAATGAAGGAGACTCCACTGACTCCCAAGGCACTCAGTCCATTGCACTTTTGAGAAGGTCTCCTAGTTGGAAGTTTTTCCTTACAGCTAGACTAAATTTGCATTGTCTACTCACTGCAATTTGTTCTCCCTCTGGGACCAAATTTAGAACAAGCCTAAACCCTTTTCACCATGACAGCCCTTCAAATCCTTGAACCCAGCAACCTAAGCCATTTCGCTCAGTCTTCTCTTCTCCTGCCTATCTGCAGTTGATGATTCTCATATAGACATATATATATATATATATCAATCCAGCAGAATGAATGGATAAGAACAATTTATTCTAACGGCCAAAGAGGTGGCTATCTGCAGTTTCTTCAACTGATTCTCATATAGACTTATATGATATGATATGATATGATATATATATAAACACACATATATATATATATATACATATTTATATTTCATATATACCAAGCATGTGAAGACTTCCTCCAGCAGAATGAATAGATAAGAACAATTTGTTCTAACCGCCAGGGAGGTGGTTGAAGCTGATATTGTGGAATACTTAGAGCTCTGTCAGACATTAAAGAATAGCTATAATACTTTGAGTATACAACTGTGGGGTTTTTTTCCTTTGAAAAACAGTACATTTTCCCTTCTCCAAACCTATGGCACAGTTCTTTTCCTTAATCTTTTGGAGATCTCTGGCAGTGGTACAATAATCTCATCCACCAATTCTTTTGAGTATCCAAGGATACAGTTCATTTGGGGGCAGGTGACTTGAACCCATCTAAGGTAATTAGATACTCTCATTGGTTCAACATTTATCTTGGGCCTCAACTCCCTAGTCCCCATTTTTGTTCTGTTCCTTTCAGTATAAAGATTCTCCTTGGTTGAAAAAAAAACAAACTAAAGCAACTTAAGAGATGAGCAGTAATGCCTTTTCTCCA
Organism: Myrmecobius fasciatus; assembly: GCA_023553655.1. Lineage (NCBI taxonomy): Eukaryota > Metazoa > Chordata > Mammalia > Dasyuromorphia > Myrmecobiidae > Myrmecobius > Myrmecobius fasciatus. The sequence goes on along the minus strand of JAJPUD010004214.1, from coordinate 3,970 downwards.
TCGTTAGTTACTATTATCCCATCCAAGATTGAGCAGTAGCCTTATCACTCCTTTGAAACTCTTCTTTTTCTTAATGGTATTTTTTCTTAATAGTATTTTATTTTTCCAAATACATGTAAAGATACTTTCCAACATACATTTTTGTAAGAATTTGTGTTCTAAATTTTTTCTCCCTTCCTTACCTCCCCTCTCCCCAAGAGAGCAAGTAATCTAATATAGATTACACATATAGAGTCCTTTTAAACACATTCACATATTTGTCAACTTACACAAGAAAAATCAGACCAAAAGGGAAAAAAATCAGAAAGAAAACAAGAAGAAAAAGGGAAAAAAAAGGTAAGAACATTATGTTTCAATTCACATTCAGTCACCATAATTCTCTCTCTCTGGTGTGGATGGCATTTTCCATCCCAAGTCTTCAATATAGCATTTTTAAAAAAATTCTTTTATTGGGTTTAGCTTTCTTGCCAACACAAGTAGTGTTATTCTTATAAGACTTCACAATCCTTTTGGATTCATCTCATTATCTGCCCTTGCAGTGCCCTTGTATTCCTGTATAGCTTTTAAAAAATAAAATGGAATACTTTACATAGAAGCCATGTTAATGTTCTTTGCATCATAACAGATTTAGTATATAATGCTGCCAAGATGATCAGGCCTTTTTTAAAAAAAGAAAAGTTAAGTTGTCACATGTGTTTTCTTAATGAGAGTTGAGGGTGGGGATAAAGGAGAGAATCTGGAACTCAAAATTTTAAAAACAAATGTAAAAAATTGTTTTAAATGTGACTGGGGGAAATAAAAAATATTAAATTAAAAAAATTTAAGTTGGTTGGATCCTATGTACAGTCACATCAGTTAATCTCATTAATAATTCTTTTGTATTCTCCTCTTAGCAGAATAGTTTCTTTCTGACTTCAGAATTTCTTGAGTTTTCTATCCCTCTTGAGCTGTAAAATTTAGCTGTGGGATCCTACCTATCCTTTTCCTGAAAGTCAAAAAAACTTGGGTTTGAATTCCTGTACCATCATGTATTTTCTGTGACTCTGAGTCTTCAGATTTCTGGGTAGTTGGTGTTGGTGGTTATTTATTTTTTGTTTTGTTTTGTTTTGTGTGAATGTGCATGTATATATTTTATCATACCTGTAATTTAACTAAAAAAGTCTTGATGAGGAAATTCCCTCTGGAACTGCAATGCAAGTTGTCACACTTCTCTGAAATATATAGTTTTGGGACAAGGATTCTTTTTTTTTTTAATTTTTTTTATATTAATACTTTTTATTTGCAAAACATATGTATGGGTAATTCATAAACATTAACCCTTACAAAGCTTTCTGTTACAAATTTTCCCCCCATACTCCCTACCCCTCCTTTAGCTGGCAGGATATCCACTACATGATAATTATGTTAGAATACTTAAGAAATCGAATATATGTATAGTTATTGCATCATTTTTGGTGCAGGAGAAATCATATCTACAAGAAAGAATAATCCGATAAAGGAAATACAATGCAAGCAAACCTCAATAGAGAACATGAAAATGTTATGTTGTGGGCCACATTTTACATCCCTCTCTCTGGGTGTATATGGCTTTCTTCAGTGAACAATTGCAACTGGTTAGAGACAATTCCTTGTTGCAGAGAGCCATGTCCACCAGAATTGATCATCATGTAATACTGTTGTTGCTGTGTATAATGATCTCCTGGTTCTGTTCATTTCACTCAGCATCAGTTCATGCAATTCTCTCCAGGCCTCTCTGAAATCATCCTGCTGGTCGTTTCTTACAGAGCAATAATATTCCATAACATTCATATACCATAATTTATTCAGCCACTCTCCAATTGAAGGGCATCCATTCAGTTTCCAGTTTCTAGCCACTACAAAAAGGGCTGCCACAAACATTCTTGCACATGTGGGGCCCTTTCCTTCTTTTATGATTTCTTTGGCATATAAGCCCAATAGAAACACTGCTGGGTCAAAGTTTATGCAGTTTGATAACTTTTTGGGCATAGCTCCAAATTGCTCTCCAGAATGGTTGGATCTGTTCACAGCTCCACCAACAATGCATCAGTGTAGGACAAGGATTCTTAAGCTCTTTTGTGTCATGGACTTCTTTGGCAATCAGATGAAACCTATAGACCAGTCCTCAGAATAATGGTTTTTAAATGCATAAAATACATGGGATTACAAAGGTAATCAATTATATTTAAATAAAGTTATCAAAATAATTTTTAAAAAAAAAACTCAGTGGGTCATCCTTCCGGGGGTGGAGCCATGGTGGCAGAGATCAGACAGGAGTCTCTGTAACCTCCTCTAACCTTCCCTCAAACCAACAACATATGAAGCCTCTAGACTGATTTTGAAGCAAAAAAATCCACAATATCTGGAGGACAACACGATTCTAGAAGAAGATACTCTGGAAGAACTTCAAAACAGGTCTGTTTTAATTGGGCAGGGGGGTGGTCTGCTGAACCCAGACTGCAGCGCAGGGAGACCAGGGCAGGGAGCTGGAGCAGGGAGCTGGAACAGGAGGCGGAACAGGAGTGGGAGTGTTGTGCTTTTCACACACCTGGGAGTCTTCTGGGGGCCTCTTGGGCCAATCTGTCCTGATTGTGGGCAGGTGGTTTGGGGGCTCTGTCTTTTGTGGGGGTTAGATTGTGAACCACTGAACCCCTGATGAGCATCAGACCTAGCTGCCATTACACAACACCCTAGGGCGATCAATCAATCAGCAGGACTGATCAGCACCTGAAATAATTCAATCAGTAGAACTGCCCAGTACCTGAAATAATTCAATCAGCAGAACTGCCCCAGGGTGAACTAAAGCAGAACTGCCCAGCACCTGACATAATTCAATCAGCAGAACTGCCCAGTTCCTGAAATAACTCAATCAGCAGAACTGCCCCAGGGCAAATTAAAGCAGCTGTCCCACCTTTGCCTTAAACAGACCTCACACCTTTAAAAAAAAATGAATAAAAAACCAAAAAGAGCTCTCACCATAGACAACTTTTATGGAGAGAGGGAAGAACAGACCTCAAATCCTGAGGCCCCTAAAGGTAAAGCAACTCCAGAAAAAGCCCCAAAGAGAGACATAAACTGGTCTCCATGTCACAAGGTTTTCTTTGAAGATTGCATAAAAAATCTTAAAAGAGAGTTAGAAGAAACATGGGGAAACAAAATGAGAGCACTGCAAAATAAAATAGAAAAAATGGAAAAAGAATGCAATGAACAAAAAAATGTAATTGGTCAATTGCAAAAGGAACGAAAAACAGCAACTGAAGAAAATAAGACATTAAAAATTAGAATCGAACAGTTGGAAATGAATGACTCATCAAGACTTCAAGAATCAGTCAAACAAAAACAAAAAAATGAAAAGATAGAGAAAAACATGAAATATCTCCTAGGAAAAACAACTGACCTGGAAAATAGATCTAGGAGAGACAATCTAAGGATTATAGGGCTTCCTGAAAGCCATGATGAAAAAAAGAACCTAGACACTATCTTCCAGGAAATCATAAAAGAAAATTGATATTTTAGACCCAGAAGGCAAAATACTCCTTGAAACAATCCACCGATCACCTCCTGAAAGAAACCCAAAAATTAAGTCCCCCAGAAATATCGTGGCTAAATTCCAGAACTATCATACCAAGGAAAAGATATTACAAGAAGCCAGAAAGAAACAATTTAAATATCGGGGAGCCACAATTAGGATGACACAGGACCTAGCAGCTTATACTTTGAAGGATCGAAGGGCCTGGAATCAGATATTCCAAAGGGCAAAGGAACTTGGATTACAGCCAAGAATAAGTTACCCAGCTAGAATGAGCATTATCTTCCAGGGAAGAAGATGGTCATTCAATGATATAGGAGAATTTCACCTATTTCTACTGAAAAGACCAGAACTGAACAAAAAATTTGATCTACAAACACAGAACACAAGAGAAACATAAAAAGGTAACAAGAAAAAAAAAAC
>JAJPUD010004213.1:180350-206962 GCA_023553655.1 Myrmecobius fasciatus | reverse complement strand
ATTCTGAGGACCATTTTGTGTGTGTGTGTGTGTGTGTGTGTGTGTTTGTGTGTGTGTTTTCCTTTACCATTGGCTCATAGCAGGACCATGAGTGTGATGGAATGACAGAAAATGACAGAAAATTTATATCTGTTTATTCATGATTGACACTGTCTGTCATGGTTCTTGAACATAATAGGGAAATGTGGGTGGATGGAAGGTTAAGCTATCATCTCATTTCCTCTTCTGGTTTATAATTTTGAAAAGAGTTAAGGAGCCAGTCTGAATCCATTTAATTGACTGAAAAAAACTATGAATTTGAACTTGCTCATGAAGGACAAGATAAACTACAATTTCAGACAGTTGTAGAAGACACTGGCAGATGGCTGAATAGGCTAAAATAGGGCAATCTGAGACTCTATTTAATATTTTCATGGACAAACATTCCTGAGGGGAGAGGAAAATGAAAAAGAAGACAAAAAAATAGGCATGCAAGTGTACTGAATAAAGAGACTAAAGAGATCTGTCATAAAAACATGTCACTTGACTGTTTTTTCTAATAACTCCTGCTTTTGCCTTTATACTATGTTAATCCATTTTTTCATTTAAATATTTTATAAAGTTCATTATATTTTATAAAATGAACTCATTAAACAGCAATGTCTCTCAATCTATCGCACTCCTCTGATATTTCAAACTTTATTATATTGAGGACTTGCTGAAAACTTTGGCTTACTTCTTTTGATAAAAATGAAGAAATTCATCTTGATCAAACTAGTGATATTTTCTCTTGGGTCTAGACAATCAACTTCAAAATAACTCAAGCCTTGATTTGTAGTTTCTGTCCATTTCTGAGATGTAAATGCTCATACTGAAAGTTTAATAAGTTTCTCTTGTGTCTGATTCAAGTTAACTATATCATACCCACCCCAATACAACTTTATTTAAGCCTTTGATGATTAAAGAAATCATCCTAAAGAGAGTTTCTTTTTATTATTTTAAACATTTTCTCAGAATCATGAATTTAGAAATAGGGTAGACCATAGAGGTCATCTGCTTAAACCTTTTTATCTTATAGATGCAAAAACAATAGTTTAGAGAAAATATATGACTTGCCTTTAGTTATAGCCCTGAGATACATACTTAGATCCTCAGATTTTGAAATCAACACTTTTTTCACTATACCATTATGTTTCATTATATGTGTCCAGTTTTTTTAAAATGTCAAATATAAAAATTAAAAACCACATTCTAAAGAATACATAGTACATTGTATACCCATCAAATTATTTAAACACTATCTTCCAGAATTTAAATAATGTCAAAGAATTCTGACATCAAAGCTAATGTAATAGTAGCTACATGCCATGGACTATGCTAAGTGCTTTATAAATATTATGCTATTTGATCTTTGCAACAAACATAAGCAAGTAGGTCCTTTTATTATCCCCATTTTACAGTTCAGGAAACTGAGGCAAGGGTTAAGTGTCTCGTTCAAGGTCATGTAAATGCCTGTGGCCCAGTTTGAATTTGTGATTTCTTGACTGCAAGTCTGACATACTATCAACTGCCCCTGCCATTGCCAAAATTCAGCCATTTAATAAAATGAAATTCTGCTTCGAATTATAAAATATGTGTTTAAGTAAATTTCCTAATTGGGTTTCCAAAATATTTAATTTATGATTGCTGTAAATGAATATAAAGTAATTTGAATAAACAAATATTATACTTTTGATATATCAAAGAAATATTCTTATTTAAGCAATTTTCTCATAAATACATTAGTATATCATGAAAATATTTAAAATTGGGTTTTTTATATCAGTTTATGAAAAAAAAACTTTTGAATCCAATATTTATAAAATAACTTGAAAATAATCTGTATGTTTGCTGTGTCTAAGAACTCATTAGTATTCTATATTAGTAAGAATTTCTCATTAAAATACAGAGAATTTTAAAGGAAAGATCATAATTAATCTTTACAATCAAACATACTCAGAGTTAAAAAGCAGTCGATGGTTTTTGGCTTAATGAATCTAACTGATGTCCTTGAGTCGACTAAAAAGTGTAATGGAAAATGTGAATATTTTTATTTTCTGACTTTTTTCTGTCAGGTCGCACTTGATTTGTTATATTTTTGTAATATTGTGATGAACAAAAATGGATTCTCAAACAATAAAACTTTTAAATAAGTAAGATTTGTATCAAAATCACAGCAAATTAAAAAATTACCTATCAATGATTTTTTCCAACATATTGCTGACAGTAAAATTAATAGAAGAAACTTCTCATCACTGTAGGGGGAAAATACTTTCTCTGCTTAGTTTATCAGAAATATAAATACCCTGGGATAGTCAAATTATTGTATCTTCTCTATATGCTTTTCAAATATTTTTTATTGTACTGGAAACTTTGACTAATTTCATAAGACTAATTACATAAGAATTATGGAGATATCAAATAGAATTATGTTCTAATTAATAGGGTGATTATTAATTGGTTAAACAAAGAGTGGAGGATGATCATATGTCTTTAATGATGGAGCATTTTGATTGACAATAAAGACCATCCTGAAAGTCAGATTCATAATGGAACTTAGGGAAAACACCCAAAGAAATAAACTTACCTTCAAATACTTCAAAACTCAAATGAAAATTTCATATGGAATAGTTAACTATGTCTTTTAAAAATCATTGATAGAATGGTATTTCATTTCTAAGCCCACTACTGCTTCCTGTAACTTGTGTGAAACTGGAAGAATCATTCAATTATTCTGTGGCTCAGTTTCCTAATCTTTAAGATAGAAGGGGATTAGATGACTTCTGTGATCTATTTCAGTTCTAGATTTATGATTCCATGACACATCCATGTGACAATCATTAAGTCAATATCCATGGGATGAATGTAGTGTCCAGTTGCTTTTGGAAGAAACTAGTTGACTATTGAGCAGATTGGTCATTTGTGAGTAGGAAATAGTTTTAATGTGTGATAAGCATTTTTTTCATAGAATCTGAATCTACATCTATTGTGAGTATATATATATATATTCAGATTCATTAAAAACTTATTTTACTTAACAATGATATGTTACACATATGTTTAGTACACATAGGCAAAACTTTATCTCATGTATTATGCCAATTCTGCTACCATTTCATGAGGTGTGAGTTTTAAAATTCTAATCCAAGACACTGTATGAAGTATGAAAAATTATATATGGGGTCTCCAGGGAGTAGGCAACTAGATGGCACAATGGAGAGAGTGCAGAACCTGGAGTCAGAAAACCTAAATTCAAAGCTAGTTTTGTAATGCTCAGGGAGAAACTGAGGCAGTATTACACATGGAAATTAGGTGATGCTTTATTGATGTTAATTGAGGGAAACTGAGGCAGGCACAACAGTTTCAGAGTCTAATTAGCTGTGTGACCCTGGGCAAGTCACAGGGTTAATCTGTCTACCTCAGTTTCTTCATCTATAGAATGAGCTGGAGAAGGAAATAGCAAATCACTCTAGTATCTTTGTAAAAAACAAACAAACAAACAAACAAAAAAGAAACTTCCAAATGGGTCAGAGTCAGACATGACTGAACAACAAATAAAATCCTTTACTGATCTTATGAGTTATGTGGACATTGTAGACTCAGAAAAATTCAATTGCAGCTATTTGAACGCCAATAAGACACTTCTTCCTGTATTAGTTTTGTCAACAGAAAAATGCGGACCTATATTCCAAGATTGTTAAGAAGATTAAATAATCTGTATTTGTAGAATGTTTAACATATTACCTTGTACATAGTAGGTGCTTCACAACTTATTTTTATAACTTCTATTTCTTGAAAAATTGCCTAAAACACTCAAAGTTTGAGACTAACAGTTTGTACATGCCAGTGGTAGAACTTGAAATTCAGGTTTTATTGACTGAGGCCAGTTCTCTATCCATTTTTTCCCATGCTATAGTAAACCATTTTTATGTAGGTTTATCATATAAATATTCAAAATACAAATGTGAAAAAGAACTTCAAACCAATATCAGGGATGAGTGTTAATAAATAAATAAAGAAATCAGAACAGCTTTCTCAACTAGGCAGAAATGGATTTAAGCCTTAAAAGTTATCACAAAGATGTTATAAGAATTAGAGATAAGGAAAGAAAGCATAAAAGGAATGGAAGGATGGCCTGTATGTATCCTGGCACAGACTAATGTGTATAATGGGGAAACACTGTGGAATAAGTTAAGAATTATGTTTGAGCAACACTGTAAAGATTATTAGTTATGAAAGAAAGAAGTTTGCATTTTATACTGGAGGCAACAAAGAACAAGGCAAGTATCTTAAGCAGGGGAATGGCATGTTTGGGTATATATTTAGGTTTTAGACAGTAGACATTCATGTAATTGAAATTCATCCTCTCTGAGATTCCATTTTGAATTCTATGCCCAAGTCTCCTGTGAGATTATTTTTTTCCTCTATACTTTATTGATGTTTTATACATCCCATTGAGTCACAGGCACAAATCTGGGGGTTGTATACAGGCCTGCTTTCAAATGTACTATAATTCAATATGATCTATGTAGAGTTGTAATTAGACAAAAAAGGTTCAAGAGTTCAAAGTGTTCTGATTTAAATATTTGGATTACATAGTGCTTAAAAGATTTTGTTCCTGGCAGAATATGAACAGTAAAATTCTCATACTTTCATTCTTTTGAGAAGTAATAGTGTATTTAAAGGATTTTTGTGTCTGTGGTTATCTCAAAACTTACATAATGTCTAATTTCTTTGTGTAATCAACTCAGAACTGCCTCATATTTTTTAAATCACTGTAATTGTAAAACTATTCATGCACTGTATTCCCTTTTACTGTAAAATAGCTCATAAACCTCAGTCTTAAATTAGGCAGGGAATTAATAAATCTCTTGAAATAAACTCATCATATTTAACTTTCATGATTTTTTGGCATACACACTCAAAGTTAAAAAGAGAACTAAGTTACAGTTCAATTCACTTGGAGAATCAATGAAAAAAGGATAATTATTTTCTGTACTTCATCACTGATATACCACAGCATTTGTTATACACAACAGCTGGACAGTCTTTCCATCAGAATTCAAACAGTATTTATATAAGAATAGACATTTCCTCATGTTCTCAATTTCTGTGAATGTTTCAAAATAATTGTCTAGATGTATGTAAAAATTACTTAAACATTCCCTAGGAAAAATAAATGTAATTACTAGAAAAATTTTCATAATTTTTAAAAAGAATCATTAAATTAAATTAAATTAAAAGAATTTAAAAGGATTCATTATAATATCTTGATGGATGTTACAATACAATGAATTTTGAACTTATACCCATCATAAAGAATATCTAGAACTAGAAAATATATCTGTCACTTATTACCTTGGACAAGTTAATCAAATTCTCAGAACCTCAGTTTCCTTAAATATATAATATTATTGGACTAGATGGTACCTAGGATTCTTTGGTCTTTTTAGTTGATCACACTTGTCTAATTGGACATTGGAAAATAAATATTTGGAATATTTATTTGGAAAATAATTGGAAAATAAAACCAAGTACAAAAGGTGGATTTATGGATGTAATGCAGATCATCGAAACTATCCCAACCTCATATAATCACCATGCTTATTCTTTTCAAAATAATGCTATAGGAAGTATAAAATGACATGAACTGAACTTTGAAGAAAGTTAAGGGTTCTTGGAGGCAGTAGTGAGAAGGATGTCTATTCTAAGGAAGAGAGACAGCTTGTGCAAAAGCACTGATTTGGGAGATGGAATGTGTATAGTATACAGAAAATAACAAGGTGTGATCAGAAATGAAAACTTCATATTATATTTTTTCTACCCTTATTCCCCTGTCTCTTGTCATTTTCCTGGTAGGGACATTACAATTATTGCTAGACTGGTGTAATAAGAGGGCACATTAAAAACTAATAGATTCTGAAATCTGATAGGTATTTATAGATATGGAATAGGAATGGGGAGGGTTGACTGACACTATATATTCTATTTCAGCAGATATTGAGAGAAAGATTTGATTTTTCTTTCCTTACCAAATCAAATTTAATCACCATATGTGATTCCAGAAAAGTACTCTACTGCCATACATTTCACAGAAGTTGAATTTCTGGAATTTTCTTTTGATTTTTTTAGGTGCTATATTTAAATGAAGACTTTATATGAAAAGTAATATGAGTGTGAAACCTCTAATGTAATTTTAAATGGTTTCCAAGCTCCATGTTATTTTACATAGATGGTCTTAGATTTATTACTCTAAGCACAAATCACTAGTATCACTAAAACTATCTACTTGGTCTAATTTTCTCTATTAGAACTATGGCAATACAGTTGTTATTTTTTTAAAAAGATTTTTGCTTGGTATATTGTATTTACATTATCTAGATTTCAACTTGTCTTACTCCCCTTTTATTCTCCCAGAAAGTCATCTAATATTATATTTTTTATTGGAAAACAAATAGAAAACACAAATTGAGTGAGAGTATAAAATGACTACTTGTTCTATATTTATAGAATCACCTGCCTACCACTTCCTCCTTGCTATATGAGTGTAATACCTATAAAGAAAAGGAAATCCATGTATAAACTACTGTTAGAAACTAAGTCATTGTTTTCATTCTTTTTGCATCTTTATGTTACTTTTTTATAATTGCTATAGCCAAGCCAACAAAATTCAGTCATTCTTTTAAAGAACGACTTTGCCCATCTGTCAGCTGGGATTATTATGCACAACCCGCCTTAGTAGCAGTGTAGCCAGAGTTATAAACTGCAAATGACAAAATCATGCTAACAGACTTTGAAAATAGTAACAAACTCTGATCTACATGCTCACTCCTAAATGATCTTATGAGATTTTGGTTTCAAAATGATAGTGCTAAATATCAACAGAAGGGGGTGGAAGCACAGTAATTATATAATTAAATTTCCTCTTTAGTGATACTAATATCTCATGGAATCCTAGATTTAGACAGCAAAAGTGAAGCTTGTAGGTGTTAAAACATTTTTTAAAAGTATGCATTAATAGGAAGCCTTTAAACAGTAAATAGAAAGGAATATTATTTGAGTCTTTTCATTGAGCATGCAGTGAATGGTGACATCATGGTATAGTGCACCATAATATAACAAACATTTATTAAGTGCTTACTATATGCATGGTACTGCACTAAATAATTGGCATATAAATAGAAAAGTGAGATAATTCCCACCCTCAAGGAATTTACAATCTAATGGGGGCAGATTAGACACAAAAGGAAGCTAAAAAGAGGGGTGAGGGAGAGAGATGAAGAATTCACTCAATATGGGGGTATTGTGTGTATGATTCTGTGATAATGTTGCAGTAGAATTCAAGAGTGGAAAATGATGAGCTAGCTTGGTTTCTAAGATTTCTTAATATGAAGCCTTTGGGAGGAGTTTTGTGCTCTGCCCTCTAATCCTTCAATCATGGGGCAGAAGCTATTGAGCATACTGATGAGTTATGAGTATCAAAGTAATGTGCACTTCATGATGGTGAGTTTCCTTGTGATGAGCTTCCCCTGGGTAGTGGGGGGCATGGTAATGATAGAATTAAATCCAAGCAGATGCAGATGGTGAGAGCTATGCATAAGATTACCATGAAAGAAAGATGTATTTAAGGAATTGTATAAAAGATAATGGGCCAGTGGCCTATCAATAATGAATGTTGTGCCTTGTATATGAGTATTTCTAGGCTACTGAAAACAAAGATTTCCAGTCTGCTACATGGAGCTTCTAGGTAAAATTTATGGAAAAACCTAGGTAAGTAGTACATAAGATGAGAGGGCATAGAGGGAACATGATCTATGTCATCATTGGGTGAAATTACTACAAGTGAAGTCACCGATCAATCAAGTAAGTATTGACTGCATGTCTCATCTGCCCAATAAGATCGTTCATTCCTTATAATAATACCACGATGTACACTTCTTTTGTATTTCTCAGTCCCTAGAATACTTAGCACATTAATCAATAAATTTTGGCCAATAAATTGTTGCTTATAGTTTTATCAAAAGTTGTAGATTTTTTTGGTCACCATTAAAACACATTAATATGGGTAGGAATATGTAACTCAGTGTCTACATTAGCTTTTCAACCAATATTATAAAAAATACAGTCACTTCTCTTATGATCCTTTAGATTTTTCTCTCTTCTTTTACTTACAGACATATCTTTCTAAAATATTTCTAATGGCCTTGATTTTTTCCCTTTAGTCTCTCATTGAGAATTTATCATTTATGACTTGGTCTGACATGGATGAACCCCAAAAGCCCTGTCTTTCTTCATCTGTCTGCCTCTTATTTTACTTTATAATGTTCCACTGTCATCTCAAACTTTTTAATTTTTTCTTTGGAGTTCCTTCTAATTTCTTAACCTTCATAATCTTAATGGAGCCACTACCAATTTCTCAGTCTCAGTGCTTACGTTCAACATAGACATACATTTTGTACAAAAATGCTACATAATGCATTAAGCTTACTTTTCTTTAAACTCAATTTGTGACACAAAGTAGTGTTGAGTAAGTATTCATTGATTAATTTCTGAAAAGATTTGCAATAACATGATATATTTATCATTTATTAAATGAATTGCAGAGAAGATATCTCAGTTGAGGTGTGTCATGAAGATAATAAACATGATATGAGTATTGTAATATTTCTATCTTGTCCAGTAAATCAAGGAGAACGTGTGACTGCAGCCATTACTGGAATGTTTGGCTTGGGAGGCTGTGTCTTTAAGGGGACCAGTCTTTAAGGACTTTTAAATGGAAGGAGTGTGGGAGAAATAGATTTAAGGGGAAAGGAAGTTTGTTGCTTAAGGAAATTCCAGAAGATAGAGTAAAAGAGCTCAATGGAGTAAGGCAAACATCCTGAAATATCTTCCAATTAGTTGTTCCTTCATAATATCACAAAGAGGGGCAGGTAAATGTCCCTGAAGCTGGAGGGCCTGAGTTCAAATCCAGCTTCAGATGCTTAAGACTTACTAGCTGTAGTTGCCTTGCTAAAAAAAAATACTTAAAGCATAATATCACCAAGAGCATGATAGTGCTTTTAATCAAAGTGATGATTCATAAAGTCAACAAGCAATTAACAGGACTACAAATGATTAAACTGATATAGTTCAGCTATTTTCATGATTAAGAAACGCAAATCATATAACTGATTCATTGACCAAATAATCAATGAATTTAATGACTATTATAAATCTTGAGGGGAAAGTGAATCCCTGATTTAAAATTCCTCTTATCTGTGTCTTCTTTAGTTGCATTTTATTTGCCTAGCATATTTACATCAAATGCAAAAGCTGTGGATAAACCGGAATACAAATTGCTCAATTGATTTTGGCTATAAAACCAAGACTGAAATCCCTCAAATCACCAAAGCATGAAAAGGAAAGTATGGAAGTACGCAAGATCAACTGAAAAAAGTTTATAGACCAAAGAAAGAAAAATGTTAAAACCATTTCTGAAGGAGAGAAGAGGAAGGAGAGAAGAAAAAGAAATTTTGAATTAAACATTTTTATGGTTAAAGATGCCAAGAGAAGAGAGTTTCCATAAAGGAATAGTCAATACTGTCAAATACTGTACAAATTCCAATGGAAATTACAATTAAAAAAAGTTTTAATGGAATTAATTTTCTTGAAATTCGATGTGAATTGAAGATTACCAATTTAAGTAGTGTGATTGGAGCCAGATTACATATGCTTCAATAGAGAGATAAGAAAGTAGAAGCATGGATTACATACTGTTTCTTTTATAGGTTTGTTTAATGAAAATAATTTTTTTAAATAAGAAGATGATTTTAGGGAGTAGCAGACAATTTTTAAGAGAACTAAACATGTTTGTTGATAAAAGGAAAGGAAGCAATAGAGAGAAAAAAAATGTGAGATAGGAAAATAAAATTGCAGAACCCTAGGATATTATAGTCCCTTTGAGGTCATCATTCTAATATAACTCTCTTCTACAGATAGAATTGGGATTAAGTTTGGAATTGAGGAATAATGGCTAATCTAAATTGGAAAGCAAAGATAAATATCAAAGGACTTTGACATAGAGAGAATACTACAGAGATAAAATGGATCTTGAAATAGCAACCAAAAGCTCTGTATTCAAAATCAAATCCAAAGTGGCTTTGTCACCTACTATGTACAAGATATTGAAACTATGTACAGTAGAGAATAAAAAGCTGGTGGTGGATATTTTAGGACCTGGGTTCTCTTCATACCTCTAACAAATATTGGCAATGTGCCTCTGGATAAGTCACTCAGTCTTTTATTGCCTTAGGCCTAAGTCAAGAAATTTTCTTTATAGTAAATTTTCTATATCAATTTGAAATCCATATCAAAATCTATTACTATACCAATCTATATAAAATGAAATTAAAGATCCAGTACAAAAAAGTTATTTTATCTAGAACTGAGCACTATATTTAGAACAAATGCTTTTTTTTGTTTGTTTGTTTCTGGATAACAATTTCTATCATTTAGCAAAGTCCTAGTTAGGTATATCTAATAAGGCTCAGTGTTAGATATTTTTTCTTGGGCAAATAATTCCCAATATAGTGTTCTTTTCTTTTCTCTTTCTTAATGGGGAATACTACTTTTTAGTCACAGGATTTAATTTAATTTAGTTGTAGTGTCTTTATTTTGGCACAATGCCCAGAAACCTTTGGGAAATGTATGTATTTTATACCAATATAATAAATAAAGATCATATAGCCTTTGCTCTGAAATTCCCTGCTTACCTAAGAAGGTTTTTTTAGGTTGGCCTCTGGGGTACACTGAAAAATTTAAAAATTTAAACTAACTATCCTTGATATTATGACAATTTGGGCTACTGGTTGCTTGCTTGTGCATTTCTTCCAGCTGTTGTCATTGCCTTGCACTAGTACATTACTTTAAGATGCAATCTATAAATTATGCAATATTCTCAACCTTGGATTATAATGGCATGTACATATAATTAGCATTGTTTTAGTTCTCAAGCTGAATTGCCACTGAGTAATCATGAATCTGGTTTTACTGTTAAAAGCTAGATGAGGTTTACTCACTATCAAATTATTCAATTTCATATAATAAGGACAAGGTAGTAATATTAAAATATGAAAGATAAAGTCTAGGAAACAAGATTAATTCTCATGGAGTCAAATGAATAAATTAAGCATATTGTTAAGATGAGCATAGAAAATGTTCACTAATTGAATTTAATCTTATGGGGTTGGGGAGAAAAGACTCTAATTAGTATTCTACAGAAATTGTGAGAGCCCTAACTTGATAACTTAAAAGTAGGGCAGACACCAAATTTTTCCTAAAGCTGTAGTTTTTAATAGTCTTAGCAAGTTCAAATAATGCTAAAACATTGTCCAATAGTATGCCAAAGAAATATTTGGCAAAACATAATTGCTTTCCTGAAAGACAGTGGGGAAAAAAGTGAAGTTTGGGATTCTGCATTTACATCACTATTGATTAGTTTGGGGGATATTTGACAATTTACTGAAATGCTCTGAGATTTGCTTTGTTCTCACTCATAAAATAAAAGGTCTGAATTGAATGTGTTTGAATGTTCCTTAAAGCTCTTAACTTTTCAATGTATAGAGGTGAGTCAGTAGAACCTATGTTTCTTTGATTATACTGTACAAATTTTATGAAGCAAAAAAATTTACAATGTTTTATTATACATTTTATTAACTTGATTCAATTCAGTTAAAAAAGTTGAAAAAAGCAATATATTTTTTCTAAGTAATTTATTCCCTTTTTCTTTTAAATTAGGCAAATATGTCAATTTACCTTTGTTCTTTAGATTGTTCATCTATGAAAGAACAATATTATACAGTCTATATAACTTAATATGTTGGAGGAAAGTGTTTTTTTTTTTAAAGCCTCAAGCTCTACATAAATGTGTGTACTTATTTTTATTGCTTTGATCTGTAATTTCATTGGGACAGGGAATTCCTTAGTTGGATTCTCTATCAGCTCAGTAACTTGTAGTCTTAATTTAGAGTGTGACCTGAGGTTACATTCAGAGGTTAATTGATCAGCTCATACTATAGCTAGTGTGAGGCAGAGGACAGGATTTGAACTCAGGTATTCCTCTACTTTCCTCTCTCATGTGCTTCTACTATTCTATCAAAGGAAACTGTTAGATTAGAAGGCTATTAAAATGTCTCTTGACCTCACAACTTATTTTCTAAATAGTCATTATCTTTTTTTTTTTCTTTTTTGGCTGGGGCAATTGAGGTTAAGTGACTTGGCCAGGGTGACACAGCTAGGACATGTTAAGTGTCTGAGATCAGATTTGAACTCAGGTTCTCCTGACTTCAGGGCTGGTGCTCTATCCACTGCGCCACCTAGCTGCCCCTCATTATCTTTTTCTGTGTATCTTGGGCAGTTCTTGTATACCAAATTGTAGACAGACTGACATTTGCAAATGGCTTTCTGATTTTTAAGCATAATGATCTTAATATGCTTTTTAAATGATATTTTACTACAATTGGAAACTGCATTAGATTTGGTTAAATGTTTGTGTATGTTTGTGTAGACAGACAGAAAGACACGCATACACATACCCCACAACATATCCTATTTCCCAAAAAAATGTAATGAAGTTTTAAGGTTTATTGGCTTAAAATGACCAAAACTTTTGGATACATTGTATATATATATATATATATATATATATATAATGTGTGTGTATGTGTGTGTGAATCTATTATATTCTTTCTTTACATAACATCTGAAAGATGCTATCACCACTTTTAACTAGCTGAGTCAGGGAACTTTTTCTTTTTAATAAGTGAAGTTGGTATCTTAACTTTAGAGCTTTTATAGTTCCATGTGTCTTAAAATACGTAGGAACTGTTTCTCTAACATTTCTGTAGCCTCAGATAATCTAGAAAGGAACTTCCTAAATCACCATTTAGATGTTTTGGAAAATGTAGATGATGAAAATCAATTTTCCATTTTTAAAAAGTGCAGATCTTTTTTTTTGTTCTCTGATGTATAATTGAAAAGTGTTTGCCACCTGTACCTTAATATTTTAAATGGTTTATGCTGTTTTACTTTTATTACTCTCACAAATGTTCAATGTACAAAGATTCAATATTTCCCTCGAAGGTTGCAAATCCTTTTTATACATTTTTGCAAAGAAAGGACTTCTCAATCAGCATATAGTCCATGAAGGATTTTGTAACAAATCTTTTTTTCATACTTCAGTGGTTTAAAAAAATCATTTTAAGGGTGGCTCAAGGGAACAGATGTGTATATCTAGTTTATTAGGGAAAAGTCCAAGTAAAATTTGCTCTAATATAAATCAATGTCTGCTGGAAAACAAAATGTCAGGCTGGTATAGTAAATTGTAAACCTGACAAACTTCTGAAAAATCCCATTTTATACAATCCTCTGCCCATGCATAATGTACCTTTGTTTGTAACCTTCTTCCCCTCCCCACTATCCTCAGTAACTGGAACCTGCTACCTTTATCATTTAAACGTCACAATTTTTGATGGGGTCCCAAAATGACCATAAAAGTAATCATAAGCTTCTTATCATAGGATAAGCAGAAAAAGGATTCAATAGCATTAATACAGTCAAGATCAATTTATTTATGTGTTGACATTTCAAACGATTTATATGCTTATCAGACTGCTCAATAAAATAAGTCATAATTACCAAAACCACTGACACATGAAAAGGTATAATCTCCTTATTTTTCTGACACAGGCATGTTCTTTTTTAAAGGAAGACATTACCGGGAACTTTTAAAGGACTAAAAGCTAAAGGTCTTATGCATACCAGAATTTTTAGAAAACAATCAATTTAAACAGTACTTCTATAAAGCCAAAACATAAAAAAAAAACCCTTTTCTTAACTGCTTCTACGCAGTTCTTCCATTGCCTTACTTGGCTATTCATTATTCCCAATATCTACTCAGAATGTAGGCTTTCTTACCATTCTGTTCAACTGTAGGAGATAAATTTGTATTATTCTCTATGTTTTTTATCACTTTATAAAATAAATTAAGGATTTGGTGTTATCCCACTTGAATCTTTCTAATATGTGTGCTACCCTAAAAAAAACTGATCCATACTTCAGATTGGAAGTCCTTTGGGCAATAAATTCCTTCAATCTGAGAAGAAAATATCAAATGCCTTTAATAGTTAAAAGGAGACCCAACTATACCTGAGATAATGAAGATAATTATCAGAGCACACTAAGCCCAAGTATAAAAAAAAATCAGGACCACCCAGTCTTCAAAGAGCTATTGGTCAGGATAAAAGCAGGGTGATGTTACTAGAGGATGAAGGATTAGATGATGGGCAATTTATGGGAGAATAATCAGAAATGGAAACTTGGGGTAACACTATCAAATTAGGAAGCAAGTAGCAGATCCTGAGTTTAATGGATGGACATCTTGCAGACTGGCACTCCAGGTAAGATCTGCCGCATAATGGGACCTCTGGAAGCATATCATGCTCAAATAGAATGATCTGACAAATGGATTATTTTATTTCCTTAGAGCTCTTCTTTATTCAGTTAGGGTACATTTGCCAAACTGTCCCTGCTATTATCCTTAATATCTGTAGCTTTTGCAGAGGCACTATGATGAAAGATAGACATATTACTTTTTGCTGATTCTAAATCATGAAAGACAAAATATGAAACTGAATGCTACATACTTAGAATGACTAATCTTGGCCCCAGAGGAGAGCTGAAACAAATTTGCTTGTCTCTCTTTACTGCAAAGGTGGAGCACAATGGATGTGGATTATTGCATATAGTGTCCAACACAACTGAGATATTGATTAGGTTTGCTGATTTTTTAAAAATTTGTCTTTTGATGGTTAATGAGACAGCTCATTGGATAAGGGAGAGAGATATATTTGCACACTGATGAAGTAGAAGTTAAATAACAAATATTTTTTTTCTTGGAGGAGATTAAAGAGGGAGGAAATAAGACATAAGAACTAGATAAGAATATTATTTATAATACAAGTTAGGAAACATTGAGAACAAGGCAAACCATGAACTCAGAATATATTGCTTATAGTCCAGTCAGTAAATATTTACTAACCACTTATTAAATGTCAGGCACTATGTTAAATGCTAGGGGTACAAAGGATGGCAAAAAGCCTTGTCTTTAAGGAGTTACTATTCTAATAGAGAAAACAACATTCATTTAATTATCCAGATATGAGGCATATATAGGAAAAATGGGGCTATGTCAGAAGGAATGTACTAACAGGGAGAAAGGCTTTGGAATTGAGTGATACTGGTGGTGGGGTGGCCAGAAAAGACCTACTGAAGAAGAGAAATTTTGAGTTGAGACTTCAAGGAAGCCAGGAGACAGAGGGAAACAAGTCCAGGACTGGGAGAAAGTCAGTGAAAAGGCACAGAATTGGCATATGGGGTATTACGCAAGGAGAGCATGAAGGCAGTTTCACTGAGATAGTTTTTTAAAGGTGTACTCTTGGAATGTCATATACATGGAACCTATTTTACATTCTAAAGTTCTGGTGATTTCCTCCTATAAAAACAGGATTTTTGCTTCCTCCTTTAGTTTTAGCTTTGGATTCTGAAAATGTCCTTTACAGCTTTGCCTAAATTCACCTGTCAATTGGTTTAGCTCCAACATTTACAATGACAAGTAGCCAGGCTTCTAAATTATCATATTTCCTACAAAAAATAAAACCTGATGGTCAAATATAAGAATGAAGTCTAAAGTTGTAAAAAAAAATATCTTATCTAACAATCAAAGTATATTGAAGTAAACTTTTATTTTTAATTGGAAAAAGCTAGTTGTCTATGCTGGTAACCAATTATTCTCTCCTGCTGTATTTGCCTCATCAATTCTCCATCTGCTTCCAGATCTCATCCAAAAACATGTTTTTCTCCTTCGTTGATACCTTGTACTTCCTCGCTTTTATTTACTCTCACGTGTGCATTAAATGAATTAACACTTTCATATTTCTAGTTCAAAGTCATCTTTGGCTCCTGGATTTCACTGTCTTTTCTTTATTCCTTTCTTAGATCACTGATCTTTATTCTGCTTTATAGATATTTGTATATTACTTTATGTCCCTTAACTATATTGTACCCAGTTAGAGTCTTGCACAATATGCTATTCAGCTGTATATTCACTTCATCCCAGACCCTCACAGTGCTTCACATACAGTAAATGTTTAGGAAATGGTATATTTTCTATGTATATAATTGTGTGTAAGGGAACACTTTGTATTAACATGTGCAAGCGATCATTTCCTTGAAAACTCTAGACTAATTGTTCTCAATTAATCCTAATTACAGTCTAAGCTTGAAATAGGAGGTTTGAAAGACATGACATGAGGATGTTGAGGAAGTGTGGCCGTGGCATGGTTTCAGCACAGAGATTTCTGGTGGTTTTGAGAGGATGCCAACACAGGCTTTTTGTGCCAGTCTGGCTAGTTTCAACAGTCAAAATCCCTGCAGTTTCTTCACTATTCATGTCCTCCTTAGGCAGCTTGATGGAGTAGGAAGAATTCTGCTTTCAGAATTAGAGAATTTGGATTCTACTCCTGCCTCTGAAACTTACTACCTGTGTGACCTTTGCTGAAATGTTTCATGGGTCTAAGATTCATTTTCTTTATCTGCCAAATTGGGATAGATGATACCTAAAGCAGATGATCGATAAATAGATAGAAAAATAGATAGATAATTTATTGAATACCCTACTAGAATCCTTTACTACATGCTGGAGATTAAAAGAGAAAAAAGCAAGACAGTTGTTGGTAGTAAGTAGTTAAATACCAATAGAGGAAGTAAACACATAAGGTAAAGCTGGAAAATAAGAGGAATGGGTGGAAAGATAAAGTCGTTAGTGATTAGAAGGAAAAGAAGTCTGTATAGTTAAATAGGGAGTAGAGCATTACCAACTCCAAATTTAGGGATCCTACAATCTCCAGGGTAAGTTCCAGCTTGTAGTCATGTAAACAACCACCCATTTCTAGCTTCTTTGTTATAGTCTATACTCTCTTTAAAGATTCTTAAGTTTTATGGGATGTAGTATGTAAGAGTTTGGTTACCTAAGAATTCCTGGGGTCCTTAATATTCTTATGTATTACATGTCTAGAGGCAAGTCCAGGAATGAAATTTAATCTTAAAGAACCAGAGTACTTTGACTCCATTTATTTTATGTGTAATTTAGCATTTCCATGGAAGATGACACTGAAGAGAGTCTAGCCACTGTGTTTTGAAGTTAACTTTTTTTTTAATCTTAAATTGAAAATCAAGGATCTTCCTATAAAAATGAAATGAAGTAGAAACTTGGTAATAATCCAATTAATTTAACCAAAATAATTTCTCAGTTAAGATGATTCATGTGCATGGAATATTTGATCAACTGATATTGCAAAATATGTTTTGTGATTGGGATCCTATTGTTTGATTTTATATAATTATGTTGTCTGATCATGCACACACACACACACATATGCACACACACATATACACATGTGATCCCAATTGCAAAACAAATTTTTGCAAGTCAAGTTGATCAAATATTCCATACATATGAATCATTTTAACTGAGAAATTATTTTATTTCATTTTCTAATCAGATTCATATGAAAGCAATGAATAAATTGAAAAGAATAAATACAATGTTGGAAGGAATTTTTCATAAGCACATAGATTAGGGCAATGACCATTTTCAGTTTTTTATAGTTACTCAAAATGATGAGTCTAATTCATAAAAATGTTAGTTTCCACAATCTGTGCGATACTACAGATTGAAAAAAAAAACATTGAGACCAGAATAATATGAATATATTTTTAAATTAATTTCTTTCCTTTTGCTAGTATATCAATCTCAGAAGAAAATGAAAGGTTTTCAGATAAGCTTGTTCATCTTCAACAAATAATTGAAACATTATTTTAATACTTATACTATGATAGTGTGGCAGATTATAATACATAACCACTGAAAAGAACTAAAAACATGAGTAAAAATGTTATAAAGAGAATGTATGACAGGAAAAGTACATAAAAGGTCCTTAATAAATGTTTACTGATTGATTGACTGAGCTGGGCATCTTGTGTCAGTGAGGGATAACAGATAAACATCCAAAGTTATCCAGAGGTATCTTTTCAATATCAACAGAATCAATATCCATAACATTAAGATGTCCCTCCCATCTTGTGGTGAGTTTACAGGAGGATCTGGACAAAAGTTGTACAGGTATGGGTAGTTTCATGTGTGTGTGTGTGTGTGTGTGTATGTGTGAATGTGAGTGTGAATACACACACATGTATATATATATACATATATATATATATATATACACAAAATTTCACTTATTGAAGCGAATTTTCAAATTAATGAGATCATGGATCATATAAGTGAATGGAAAAAAGGTATACTCTTAATAAAATAAGATCACAGGTCTATTAGATAGACAACTTCATTTCATATGGTCTGTTCATGGGATTATAGATTTATGATATGAAGGAAATTTAGAGACGATCTAGTACAACTCTCTAATTTTACAGATGAGAGAACTGAGACCCAAGTTCCCCAGTGTCACACAGGGAAGAAGTAGCACTGGGAGGATTTTACCTCAGAATGTATGCCTTCAAAGGCAACAGTGTTTCCTCTGCAATACTCTGGTTCCTCTAAGGAACCTCAAGAAATCATTCTTAGTATATTGGGTTGATCCTACAGGAGAGATTTGTGGAGACAAATTACACAAAATGAGGAATATGGATGGGAAGAGATACATTGCTGGAGGAAATACCAACTGATAGGATCTAGTCTCTTTTGTAGTATTAAAGTATATTGCTACTACACTTAATATTTAAGAAAGCACAGGATTCAAGTAAAAATAAAAAATAAAAAAAATTAATGAAGACATTTTGACTAAGAAATCAGTCATGTTGGAAATATTGTGTCATGGTTATTGAATGATATTTGAAGCATAATATCAAATGTCTTAGTAGGTATTTAGTCTCAGAAAATGATTTGAAGATATCAACAGATACCTGCTAACCTCTTTCATTTCTCCCAGAGAAGATTCTTCTCATGAGAGAATCCTAGAATCTTAGCTCTTGAAATAGATCTCAGAATTTGTGATGTATTGACACAAAGCAATTATTCTTTCCTGCTTTTACAATCGGTGTTTATTACACCTAGAAAGTTCAGCAACACAAAACTCTGTTAACCCTAAAGAGTCTTAATTCCATTTTGAAATAATCCTAACTGATAAGAAACTTTTCATTATGTTGAGTTGAAATCTGTCACTCTGTGACTACCCAGTCATTTAATGCCTCTCCATTACCAGTGCTTTTAATTTTAACTTTTAAATTCAAGAATAAGCAAGTCCCATTTCTTCCTGGGAACAATTTCTCTCCTTGTACATGTCCAATAATGTTGAATCTTCTTTTTTTTTCTTTGATGCTCTGTAATTCCCCACACTTTTCTCTGCAAGCTCCATAGCTTCTCTCAAGTTTCTTATTCCTCTTTATTCTCAGCACACTCTTTTACATATAGTAAGTGTTTAATAAATGTTTTTCAAATTGAAGTGAAAAACAAATTCTTATTTTGGATAGCTCCAGACCCCTCAGTATGGAATTAGATGTGGAAAGAAACTTGAGTTCTTTAAGGGTCATCTAGCCAAATGTACCATTTTATAGGAAGATATATGCCATACATAAACTAAACTAAGTTTCTGTAACAGCAAAACTAAGTAATAACATAGACTAACTCTAAAATTCATGTTCTTTTTTAAAAAAAAACTGTATGACACTTCTTCAACACTATTTAGTTTTCTGTTCATTACTATTGATTTTGGCCAAATAGAGTTGCTAAAGGATCAGATAAAATATATTTTAAAAGTAACCTGAAGAAAAAAAATAAAGAATTTTGAGACACATTCTGTAAAAGTCAGTCTGTTTTATGATTTATAAGATGGTTCAGCCTGGGAAAGTATGAGCAATCAATCATCTGTCTTAACAGTTTTCATTTTTGTTGGTCTAATCATTTGTTTTCTTTTGGATAAAAATGGTTCTTATATGATGCTCTACAGTTAAGTTAGGGATGTCAAACTTAGTTTACAAAATGGCTTCAGACAACTGAATTGTCTTTCAATTACTACACACGCCAGTGACTGTTGCTACAATAAGTCCATAGCAGGATAAATAAAACACAGACAAAGGGGTTTGGGACTTATCCAGTCACTTCTTCAAAGCATACCTGAAGTAAACTTGCATAAAACCATGGAAAGAAATTCCACAAGTGACTTTTTTTTCATTTGAATTATGGTACAACTGTACATAATTTCTTATTTAACTAAAATAATTTGTTCAAATATTTCCATTTTCTTCCTTTTCAGAGAAGAAATATAATAGTATTCAAAAGGCCAGTAGAAAAACAGGCATATTAGAGCATTCCTGATGCAGCTGTGAACTATCCAGTCATTCTTGAAAGCAATTTGTAAATTATTCAAAATTATCAAACTGTTCATGGTTTCAATCCAACAATACCAGAACTAGGACTATACCCCAAGGAGTTCAGATAAAGAGGAAAAGAAGAAAATAACCTATATGTATTTATGTATGTATGTATATATGTGTATATGTATATATACATGTATATGCATATGTGTATGTATTGAAAGCAGATCTTCTGGAGTGACATTTTGTGGAAGCTGAGGGAGTGCACATTGGGAATGGTTGAATAAGTTATGGTATCCAAATGTGATGGAATACTACTGTTCATTAAGAAATTATGAAAGTGATGGTTTTAGAGGCTTGACTAAACTGAGAAAAAGTGAAGTGAGCAGAACTAGGAAAACAATCTACATAACAATATATAAATACAAATTATTTTGGAAGACTTAGTGTTTGATCAAAACCAAGACCAACCATAATTCTAGGGGATACAGGATGAAAATTGTTACCCACACACACACTGTTAATAATAGCTAATATTTACAGGATGCTTACTATATGCTAGATACTGTACTAAGCACTTTACAATTGTTAATATCATTTGATACTTACTGCAACTCTAGAAGGTAGACACTATTATTTTTCCTGTTACAGATAAGGAAATAAAGGCAAATAGAACTTAAAGTGACTTGCCCAGATAGTAATTGCCTGAGAGATTTCAACAAAACTCTTCCTGACTCTTGGATCAGTGAAATCCCTTGCAATAACTATTGCCTGGTATAAACACACACACACACACACACACACACACACACACACACACACACACACCATATTTATCACATATCACACACATAAATTATATACACATGCATACATGCATATATAAATATATCCACCTAATATAAACTCACAGATATATTTATATATAACATTCATACAAATATATAGATGCACAAAATATATGCCCATATATACATATATCGAAGCATATATGCATGTGTGTATATGTGCATACATGCATATGTATGTATCTTTCTATCTATATGTACACATTTATGTATAAATGGTGGCCAATTTGAGAGCTTGCTTTGCTTGACTATAAGTTTGTAAGAGGAATTTTATTTCATTTCTTTCTCAACTGGGGCAATGAGAAAGTATTAAAGAGAGAAGGCAGATTTTTGTTAATTGAAAAAATTAAGAATATTAGCTAAAGTAAAGAAAATTCAATAATTAATTCACTCAGCAAACATTTAATTAGCACTTACTATGTGTGATACACTATGCTTTGTATATTTTGCCCTCATATTTAGAATATGAAAGCCATTTCAAATTCGTGGGTTTGGCTATAAGGAAATGAAATTTATAAATACATATACACCTTATTTTTTAGAGCTTCTCAAATTAATGTCTGAGGAAAAATTATAGATCCATTGGAATTAGTGCTTTTTATTTATTTTCTTTGCTTTTTTTTTTGCTGAGGCAATTGGGGTTAAGTGACTTACTTTCCCAGGGTCACACAGCTAGGAAGTGTTAAGTGTCTGAGGCCAAATTTGAATTCAGGACTTCCTGACTTCAGGACTTCCTGACTTCAGGGCTGGTACTCTATCCACTGCACCACCTAACTGCCCTGGAATTACTCCTTTCTTAAAAACTGAATGGGCTAGTAGGATGTTAATTAGTGAATCTCTGCTTTGTATGAGGTATGATTAAAAGCCCATATCTGAGTACAGGATCCAGATTTCTAAGACTTCTCATGCTCAAGTGGTGCAGGGTCGTCATTTCCCTTGCTCCAAGTGAACATTAAAGTTGCTGGATTGCTGTTTTGTTTTTTTTAAAGGCTACTTTTATTTTATTTTTTTGTTTTTGTTTTTGCTTTTTGCTGGGGCAATTGGGGTCAAGTGACCTGCTCAGGGTCACATAGCTAGAAAGTGTCGAGACCAGACCTGAACTCAGGTCCTCCTGACTTCAGGGCTGGTGCTCTATCTACTCTGCCACCTAGCTGCCCCCTAAAGGCTACTTTTAAAAGACTAAACATATTCCATCTTTTTCATATACACCAAAATAATTCTAATATTACTCAGCCACAATGCAAAATTATTTTAGGGATTTGGGGAGAAAATCATATTTTTTCCTGACATGTAATTTTAATGGCATTGAAATTTATGTATCTGCTATCTTTATTAATGGATTTATCTTAATTCATGCCTTATTGAATTTCATGGCATTTTAAACTTCATCTTTATCCTAAAGCTGTCATATGTGAACAGGAAAATTCTTTAGCTTCCATGAAGTTCTTTCCTTGATTCATTTTTTCTAACCACCTCACAAGCAGAATAACAAATCTGTTTATTTTCTTTACATGTATCATTTTAATCCATACTGAATTTAGAGAACATATATCTTAACATTATTTTTGCTAAAATTGTTGATCAATTAGGAAACTTAGCTTATATCCATCTTGTTCATATGATTTGTTTATGAGTAAATTTGAACTCATTTTATTCTACAAGTCAAATATATTCATCCCTGGTAAATCTTAAAATATTTTAGGATGAGGTGTTGAGTAAAGGAAGAAAGAAAGTATTGTTTCAAAATGTTGCAAGATATTCCACCAACAATTTAGTCAATGAGCTTTGAAACAGAATCATCTTTGACTCCTCACTCTTCCTCATCCCACATATATGATCACTAAATCTTGCATATATATATATATATATATATATATATATATATATATATATATATATTATTTATAATTTATCTTCACTTTTCTGATACACAAACCTCTTTCTACATATAGCATATTTTATTTAGCAATCATCACTGTCTTTTAATTAATCTTTCCTCAGTCTTTCCCCTCTTTAAATTTTACCAAACAAAGGTACCAAAATAGTATTTTTTAAATTCTATCTTGACCAGTTCAGTCCCCTGACGGGTAAGTAAGAATAGTGGTTTCATCTTCATCTTTAGAATCAAATATGAACTGCTGCTGAACATTTAAAGTCCTTTACAAATTGTCTACAGACTGTTTCTAAACACATTATACATTCCATTCCATTACACATCATTTGGCTGAATCAAACTGTACTTCTTTTTGTTGCTTACATACAATATTCAGGATCCCACATTTGCGTCTTTACTCAGATTGTACTTTTTGTTTAGGGTAACCTCTGACCTCACCTCTGCTTTTGGAGCTTCCTTTAAGCTGCCCCTATACAAAATCTCTCCTGATCCTTCAAGACTAGTACTTAATCTCCTGTCAAAAAATAAATTACTCTTACCCTTTATTTATGTTTTAAGTATATGATGTGTGTATACAGATAGATGCACATATCATATATATATATATATGCATACAAACACATACATGTATGCACATATCCATGTATTAAAATTTAATTTGGAGGAAGGATCATATTTATAATTTCCCTTTATTTGTGTACTAAAAAGAGCATCGAATTCAGAAGTTTGAGGTTAAATTATCAGATTAGAAGCTATATGACTACAGGCAAATCTCTTGTGTTTTCTGAGTTTCAGTATCTTAATCTAATGCTTCATCACAGAAGGAAGGTGCTCCTCAATTTACAGAAGTTATTCCAGGATAAGGAAAGTTTTGGCAAATCTAAACCTAAAGATTCAATAATAAAGGTCATTTAGTTAATTGTAGTATCTATTTCATGAGGGCCAATATATATATATATACATATTTTTCTTCTTTTTGCTGAGGCAATTGGGGTTAAATGACTTGCCCAGGGTCACACAGCTAGGGAATGTTAAGTGTCTGAGACGAAATTTGAACTCAGGTCCTCCTGACTTCAGGGCTGGTGTTCTAATCATTGTGCCACCTAGCTGCCCCCAAAGGATATATTTTTAAACCATAGAATCACTTGAAATTTTCTTTTTAAAAACTTTGTTTTTAATATATGGAATAAGACAATCATTTCCAAAATGTATCACAATAAAAAAAGATGATTATAGATGAAACTGAAAATCTACTACGTATAACTTGCTATTCTGTTTGGTATATAATAATAATCTTGTTATTGTTGGTTTTATTTATGCAAAAATGAATTTTTTAAATTTAATTTTTAGTAATTTTTAATTTAAAGTAATCAAAATTGACAATTTTTCCTTTTATAATGTTCTCTAGTTCTTCTTTGGTCATAAATTCCTCCCTTCTCCAAAGATTTCATAGGTAAATTATCACTTGTCCTAATTTGTTTATGGTGCCATCCTTTATGCCCAAATCATGTATCCATTTTGACCTTATTTTGGTTTGGGTGTGAGATGTAGGTCTATACCAAGTTTGTGACATATTATTTTCCAGTTTTCCCAGCAATTTTGTCAAATTTTGAGTTCTTATTCTAGTTTAGGGGGTTTATCAAATACTGTATTGCTATTGGCCTTAGTTGTGAACTTTCCAAATGAACTATACCAATAACACTTTAATTCTTTGATGGATTCATGATTTCATTAATGTTAGTACTCCCTTTGGTATTACATGTACCAATCCACCCACACATCTGATCCAGTTGATCCTGGCTCACACACTCATAAATTCTTCATATTGTATTTACTATCATAAAATGGAAATTTTCCTCTTGGACTTTTTTTTTCCAAAATTTACAGGATAGAAGTACAGCTTAAAATCTATCTTTTATTCTATACTCTTCATACATGAGGAACCTATCTTTCCTTGTCATCAATTTCCTTTATAACACCATGTGCCAATCATCGTTTTTAATATTCTGTAACCCTCTGACAGTTTCTATGCACCTCTTCACTATTTTTGAGTTATCAATGATTTTATTTATTTGCAGATGATTGTGTTCATCTTTCCAGGCCATATAGCATCACTAGGAAAAATGACATAAAAAGAAATTGATTTTATGTCAGAGGAGTTGTTTCATAAAAGCGAATGTCCTCTGCAATTTTCAAAAGCAATACACTTCATTGTCCTTTTCTTATTCAATTTAGAATCAAATTTAGTGGATATAGTCACTGACTATTTGAGACTTGAGATTAAGACAGGAAGAGACTTTGAGACTAAGATGGGAAACTAAGATTTCCCATCCAATTGTAGGTTGAAATCTTTTTTTGTTTCTCCCTGGGCATATTGCTATTCCTCTTTGTCATGGTTATAAATCTCACTGATGTGGTCTTGTAACATTTTTGGATTTATGTAACTGTGAAACAATAGCACCTGGCAGATTTTTACCATTTATAGGGAATATAATCTCTTATTGGTTTTATCAATCTGGAAAGATTTTGAGTACTGGTACAATGATGGGCTGTGTATCTGCTGAGATCACTTCTTATCTATTCCTTTCTCATATTTTCAAGGATATCCTCTATCTATTTAGTCCATTAAAAGATTTTATAAAAATAAATTATAAAATTATGACTCATTTCCTGATAATTTTTGGTGGTGGTAGTGGTAGTAGTAGTAGTAGTAGTAGTCACAAATACATTTGTGATTCAATTGATAAAAAAGAACTACAAAATGAGAAAATTAATTTTACCAGAGCAATTTGATAATTTTTTTCCAAATTGTAGTACCAGAAAGATGTATTTTGAACTGAGAGGTTAAGGGGCTTATACAGGGTTAAAAAGCCAATATATGGCATAGGTAGGATTTAAATTAAGGTCTTTTGAGCTTCAAAGTTTTCCCTATATCCACTATACCATGATGTTTTTAACCAATTATAATAACAATAAAAATAATAACTAATATTCATGTAATGCTTCAAAGTTAAAAAAATTATATCTATTAGCTCATTTGTACCTCACAACAGCCCTGCAAATAGGTGCTACAATGTACAGATGGAGAAACAGAGGCTATGAGAGGAAAAGCTAACTGTGAATGTTCATCTAGACACTAAAAATCTGAAGTATTTAAATCCATTTCAGCTTGGCTTAAAATTCAACATTAAACTATTGTTCTGACTTGTCATAAGGTCAATATCTCATCATTTGCCACAGCATCTTTGTGTTCAGAACAATATTCTTGACTCTCTGAATAATTCTTCCATTATCTTGCTATCTTCCTCTCTGTAGTATCTTGAAAATCTATTCTTTAGTTCAAACTCATATCATTTTCAGTGTGGATATCTTCTTTATATGGTCCATCAAATTTAGCCCTTTCTTTTCTCTCTCTCTCTCTCTCT
>JAJPUD010004213.1:147837-158125 GCA_023553655.1 Myrmecobius fasciatus | reverse complement strand
TTTTTTCCAATTCACCAATTTTGTTTTTCAGTGAATTGTTGTCTTTTACCAATTCACTATTTTTATTTTCCAGTGAGTTGGTGACTTTTTCCAATTCACTAATTTTATTTTTCAGTGAATTTTTGTCTTTTTCCAATTCACCAGACTTATTTTCCAGTTTTTCACATCTCTGTTGCAGGGCGATGTTTCCTTCTTGCACTGCTCTCAGTTTATTTCCCCAATCTTCTTCTAGCTCTCTTTTGAGATTCTTTATGCAATCTTCCAGGTAAGCCTTCTGAAAGGGAGACCAGCTTAAGTCCACCTTTGTGGCTTTATCTGGGATTGTTTTCAGAATCTCAGGATCTGGGGACTGCTCTAGTTTCTCTCCATAAAAGCTGTCTATGGTGAGAGCTCTCTTCTTCTTGCTCATTATGTTTAGCTGAGGTATCAGTTAACAGCAGGGAATTCTGCAGCCCCAGAAGCAGCAGCAGCAGCAGTGGCAGCAGCAGCAGGTGGGATTTCAATTTGCCCTGGGGCAGTTTGCCAAG
Organism: Myrmecobius fasciatus; assembly: GCA_023553655.1. NCBI lineage: Eukaryota > Metazoa > Chordata > Mammalia > Dasyuromorphia > Myrmecobiidae > Myrmecobius > Myrmecobius fasciatus. Next base: position 157,598 of record JAJPUD010004213.1, on the reverse strand, counting down.
TTGACTTCCAGTCTGGGGCTGATCTGGCTAGATCTGCACTAGGACCACATTTTCAGCTGCTCTCAATCCACCCTTTATCAAAGGTAGACCTGCCAAAGCACCTGCCCGAAAGCAGGGCAAAGTGGCCCAAGGGTCTCCCAGGGACTTCCTGGCAGCCTAAAATCTTCTGGTCCGTCCCAGCCCCGGACTTGCACCCCGGCTGCACCCTGGCGTCTGAGTGCTGGGAGCTGCTCGATCCCCTGCCCGTCTAAAACTGACCTCAGAAGTTCTTTCAAAGTAGATATTTGATAGAAGTGCATTGTAGTCCAAGTGTTTGGTGAAGCCCTCACTCCAGAACCAGTTCAGAGGCTCAGTTTGTCTGTGTTTGAGGGAAGGTCTCAAGAGCTTTCAGAGAACTCTGTCTGTAGTTCGCCATCTTGGCTCCGCCCCTCATTTAGCTCCTTTTCTAGAAAACTTTGCTTCCTGAAGGACAGGAATGGAGATCAAATGCCTATTAACTGTTTGTAGCTGTATTTGAACTAAGTTCTTTCTGACTCTAGCTCTTGATCCATTTATGCACTGTTACTTTGCTGTCTTATGTACCATTCCCCAGTGTGAGGCAAAGACCAGATTGGCAATTTCCTAGATTGCTTTCTGAAGATATAAATTTGATCGAATTTTTTTTCACATTTCTGTTGGTTGCTTTGGCATAGAGAATAGGGAAAGAAATGAGGCAATCACTCTGATTAAATGTCACCTATGTTTCAGTTATCTTCATTTTCAGAAAAAAATCATGTTACAGTTACTATGATTTTTGCCTAACTGTCCCAGTTCTCTAAATAGTATCCATTAACCTATATAGAAAAATACCTTTATGTAGTTTCTTCTTCAATATACTAAAGAAAAATTGTCCTTGAAATTACATGTTTTTAGTACAAACTTCATTAAAATTAAATAAAATATCATCTGTGCTGTAAGGCAAAGAGGGCTATAAAAACTATAGTTCCATTTAAAAAAAAAACTGTCAGAATCGGTTGTTTTTGTTTTGAGTTTGGATTTGTAAATGACTTTCTTATAAAAAAAATCCACATAAGATTGCTAAATGTCTTTTCCTGTTTAATTATAAAGAAAAGTCTGTCTGAAATGGATTAAAAACAACTACTGTTTAATTAAACTGAAAACTTCTAAGAGAATCATTCTGAACAAAAATCAATTAGCGTTCAGTTACACATTAAACCATAATTAGGAAAGCAATTCTAGTAATATACGGGCATAACCTTTAAAACACTGACTACTTTTGCATTGTTTCTATGACATTTTATAAAATAGAAATAAATAGTATTTAAAACTCTATACAGTGAAAAAGAGCATTCGTGTGTTGTTTAGCTTTCCCTGCTTTTAGGACAATGGCTGGCACAGATGTGTCCAATAAATTATTTTTGACCAATTGAAATGTGAAATGGCAATATTTATTTTAAAATTTAAATAATTCAGAAGATCAAATTGCTTAACCACAGCTTGGAAAACAAAAAAAATTGTTTTTTTTTATTATAATAGGGGATTGGATTTTTAAAGGTGATAGGAAACTAAATCTATATTTTTGATAACAAATTGGACAAATATCCAGAGTACTTAGATTGGGTTATACTTGCTTTACCAGGTATCTACATCCTTTTCTGAGTAGAAATACTTTAAATTTATTTGAGGCAATTACATTAAATTTTGATGTCACTTGAGTTATAGAGACACAGCAAAAATCTTCTGATAAAAACAATTTATAAAATAAGGGGGAAATTAAAAAAAATAAGGAAGGGGGAATAAGTAGCTTTTGAGGTCCATTTTTCATCTTTAATTTTTCTTATTTGGGCCTTGATTTACTTATTTCAATATAGGTAGTAGGATAAAAATAATACTTAGAGATAAATATTGATATAGGTTTTATATGGTATTGCTTTTTCATTAATTCTTCTCTTGTATTTTGATGGACTTTTGAAGTCATCCATGTGGGTATTTCCTTTAACAGCATAAAACCTATCCTCACCTTCTCCTTTTGTGTATTCTTATAAATGCTCATAAAGTTTTCCACTCATTATTCTAAGAGGCTTTCCTCTTGATCTCTTAGAATTTTGTGGATAACCTCTTTAGCAAAGGGGCTATCCATCTGCTAGTCCTCCATCTTTCTTCAACCAGTCAATCTTCATTTATATTTATATAGCTCTCTGATGATGATTTTTCTATCATTTTGTACATGAACTTAATCATGGGCAATATGCCAAAGTTTATATCCACCATGCATCTCTCTATTACTTTCTTAGTAATTTTGTTCCTTCTTTTTTGCTTACATATAAATATAAATATATAATCTACTACCCAAAACCTTTCATATTGTTGCTCATAAAAAGTATAACTTCACTCAATTCACCCTTTTTATGCATATATGCATATCAGGTCTTGCAGTGGTAGGTTAGGTAACTTTTATTTCTTTCTTTTAGTTTGATTATATTAATTACTGGTATAGTTTGCATTGTTAATCATAGATCTCCCTCTCGGTATCTCTGGTGAAGATTTAAAGGGCAGAGCTCTAGTATTTTACAGCAGAACACATCTTTAAATAGTGAAATTTCATTTTCCACAAGAGGAAAATGATGGACTATTATAGTATAAGGTAAAAATCCAAAACTTGCAATTATATATGGATGGAGGAAGGACAAGATTGTTTTTGTTTCATTTGAAAGATTTTTCTAAGCATCTCAGCTTTCCTATTACATAATCAATCTGATCAATATAAAAAAATCTACACCAGTTTTACTCCTATGGTTTGTAAGTGACCCTTGGTTTACTAAGCCTATCCAAGCAAAACTACAGATACTAATAAAGATGATCAACACGGAAAAACAAAAACAAAAACAAAAACAAAAACAAAAACAAAAAAACTTGTGCCTTGTACTGCTGATATGGCAACACATTATTTACCATAGTAACCAAATGAATAAAGACTCAACATCAAAAATTCTGCCAGATGATGATTCCTTTGGGACCCAGTGGCTCATAAAATAGCTAGAGAAAATCTTTTTATGTATCACACTTTGTGAGATTTATTATGCAGTCCTTGTAAGTAATATGCCCTTTGAGTGTATATCTGAAATATAAGGTGTTCTCTCATACTTCCAGGCAGATCCAGCACAGGAGCATGTCAATGATTTTATTTTGAGTTTATGGAATGCAGATTTTCAGGGTGTACAATAGCTACACTTTGAAATTTGGGCAGAATAGGAAGAATGATTAGACAGAGTAAAGCTTTGAAGATCCCCAGTGACTTTTCCTTTTATAAGTAACTTGTTTCTCTGAGGCCATCTTGTTCCAGACTATGAATTCCCCACCTACCTTTTTTCATCTTGATGTGTGTGTCTGTTTCCTATTCACTGATTCTTCTCCATCTCAGATCCTTATCTTTATTTTTAGACTTAGGATTGAAACTTATTTGCTTTTCTTAATAGGTTCAATCTCAAATTTCTGATCTTATACCATACACTACCTTGAATTAATGGAGGTACAGGCAAGATATGGGTATAGAATTGAACAAACTGGGTTATCTTACCTCTGTCAGGATTCTATCTCTGGCTAAGAGGGCTTCCAGGTTAGCCATTTTGTAATTTCCCAACATAATGTATTCCTCTGGCTTCCTCATATCTTGTACCTTGTCCAAATACCTGTCCTCTTCTTCCCCCTATCTTTTTTCTACTTCTTTTTATGCCCCATATGCTTGAGAGCAGATACTCCTTTGCCTTTCTTTATATCCTTAATTTTAACACAGTAAGCTGGTATAGAAGTAGGCCCTTAAAATATTGACTAATTGAATGACTGTATGAACTTGAATAAATCTCTAGGCCAATTTTCTCATCTGAAAAGTGAGGAGGTTTGGACAAGATGGTCATTAAGATTCCATCTAGCTGATTCCTTGATCTGTCATGTTGCCTCAGACAAAACCTTTCAACTTCTCTTAAATGATGAAAATCTTCTGTAATATGATATTTGGTAAAAGCATAAACAGCAGAGATATTGCTTACTTTTCATTATTTTGAGTGGAAATGAAAATATTTATGTACAATATATGGAATGTAGGAAAATACATACTCTTCATGCATACAAGGCTGAATAGAGTTTCTAAAATGGGGGAAATGATACAGTGAGAACTGTTGGAAATAATATTGTAGAATTATTCAATGTACTTTTAGGAGAGAAAATATAGACTCATCTGATGCAAGAATTCCATCTATACTGTTTCTGATATTTTTTAGTAAATATTGGAAAAAGTTTAGGACTGAGTTAAATATGGGTTTAACTCTTAGTCATTTTATTTATCTCTAATATAAAACAGATGGGATTAAATAAGCTTCATGTTCTCTCTCTCTCTCTCTCTCTCTCTCTCTCTCTCTCTCTCTCTCTCTGTCTTGCTAAGGCAATTGGGGTTAAGTGACTTGCCCAGGGTCACACAGCTAGGATGTGTTAAGTGTCTGAGGCCAAACTTGAACTCAGGTCCTCCCAACTTCAGTGCTGATGCTTTATCCACTGCACCATCTAGCTGCCCATACCTTCATGTTCTAACATGTCATGATTTATGATTTCCAAAATGGAATTTACTTTTTAATTCACAAAGTAATCAATTTCATTTTTTTGATTAATCCTTAAAGGTAGTATGTTTCCTATATTGAACCAAAACTTTCTTCCCTGTAGCTTCTATAAATTGGTCCTGCTTATGGCCCTTTACAATACACAGGATAAATCTATCTAGACCTTAAAATATTTCAAGATAGCTATTTTAGCTTTTCCTTAAGCCTTTTTATGCAGTTGCATCACACCATTTAAAAAAATATATTCAAAAAATGTGTTGTGCAATGAATGGTAGAACTCTACATTTGAATTTACTTGTTTTAGAAGCATAATTTGTTATTTTTTTCAAAATAGTTTAATAAATTTTACTAAAATAAAAATGTCATACATATTGCAGGTGCATAATTATGCTTATCATTAAACAAAAACACAGATGCATTCAACACAATCAGATGTAATCATTTCAATGAAAGAAGAAAGATAGTTGTTTATTGTTAGAAATTTTTGACCAAAATGTTATGGCAAGATTTTTACATCTTTCTAAAATGGAATATACTGTATATTGAAATATATTTATGTGTTTTAGAATCATACAATTTTAGATTTAGCAGAAACCTTAGGGGTCATATAGTCTAACCATCTAATAATAACTAAAATTTATTTATACAATACTTTAAAATTTAGGATGAATGATCTCATTTGATTTGAATCTTAAACAACTCTATGAGAAAGGAATAACAAACAGTATCTCAATTTTATAGATGAGAAAAATGAGACTCAAAGAATTTGAATGACTTGACCTTAGTCATACATGTAGAAACATCAGATGAAGGATTTAGATTTTTATCTGGCTATTTTTAAGACCAGAATTTTATTAGGACCCATACATTCCTTGACATATTTTCATTCAACCTGTACTTGCTTAGGAAGGAGGAGAATGAGAGGGAGGAGAACAAAACCAAAACCAAATTTTAATACAAAATAGATTAGTCCATTTCTGAAAAAGCATCAATCATTAGAAAATTCTTCCATCCTCTCCTGTAAGTGTATTCATTATCTAATCTCAATTTCTCTAAAACTATCTTATGATATGTATTCTTATAATATAGCTTCAACATTCCTGACCATGTTGATTGACTTTCTCTGGACATGTCCTTGTTTGTCAATTTTATTCTTAAAAGAGTGCACAGAAATGGAAACTATACCCTAGATAGTGATTCTCAATAAAATTTTAGAATCTGTTCTTAAAGAAAAGATTTAATATTTCTCAGGGGAAAATGTAGTGATCATTATTAGCTTGGCAGATCACACATTCTCTTTTTAGACAGGGTTACTATATTTGTAAATGAGTGTGATACAGGCTTAGTACACTTGGACAGGTGGGAGAGTAGATAGAGCACTAGACCTATTGTTATGAAGATCTGAATTCAGATCCAGTCTCAGACACTTAATATCCTTGTGACTCTGGGCAAATTACTTTACTTCTGTCTGCTATACTTTCTCCCAACTGCAAAGTGGAGATAACCCTAACCTCCCAGGATTGTTATGAGGATAAAATGAAATAATATTCAACAACCTCAAAGCACTATATAAATGCTTCCATTGAAAACATATTTCATATCCTCGTGAACAAAATGGGAATATGGAGTTCCTGGTGAATTTAGAAACAAGAATTCAACGATTCTACCCAAAGAAATACTTGAACTAAATAAGTACAAGTGGTATATTGTTTTGAATCCAAAGGTAAGTATCTCTTAGATACCACAGAATTTATCCTTCCTCCTTGATAATCAACACTGTATTCAATTACTTGGTAAAGTTATAGAAGATATCTTTGTACAATTTATGTACTGTATATATCTGGAATGTATAAAAAAGCATGTATATAATATCATCATGATGTTTATAAATGGACCAAATCTAACAATAAAATTTACAGGTATTTATTGAAGTCCAACAATTTGGTTCCAAAACTAAGCTTCATAGGTGCAGAATGAGTGGAGGATGACTAGATAACAATTTGAGTAAAAAAATGCAAAGATTTGAGACTTCTGGGGGTGGAGCCATGGTGGTGGAGATCAGACAGGAGTCTCTGTAACCTCCTCTAACCTTCCCTCAAACCAACAACATATGAAGCCTCTAGACTGATTTTGAAGCAAAAACCCCCACAATATATGGAGGACAACACGATTCTAGAAGAAGATACTCTGGAAGAACTTCAAAACAGGTCTGTTTTAATTGGGCAGGGGGGTGGTCTGCTGAACCCAGACTGCAGCACAGGGAGACCAGGGCAAGGAGCTGGACCAGGGAGCTGGAACAGGAGTCAGAACAGGAGTGGGAGCGTTGTGCTTTTCACATACCTGGGAGTCTTCTGCGGGCCTCTTGGACCAATCTGTCCTGATTGTGAGCAGGTGGTTTGGAGGGTCTGCCTTTTGTGGGGAGTAGATTGTGAACCACTGAACCCCTGATGAGCATCAGACCTAGCTGCCATTACACAGCACCCTAGGGCAATCAATCAATTAGCAGGACTGATCAGCACCAGAAATAATTCAATCAGCAGAACTGCCCAGTACCTGAAATAATTCAATCAGCAGAACTGCCCCAGGGTGAACTAAAGCAGAACTGCCCAGCACATGACATAATTGAATCAGCAGAACTGCCCAGTACCTGAAATAACTCAATCAGCAGAACTGCCCCAGGGCAAATTAAAGCAGCTGTCCCACCTTTGCCTTAAACAGACCTCACACCTTAAAAAAAATGAATAAAATACCAAAAAGAGCTCTCACCATAGACAACTTTTATGGAGAGAGGGAAGAACAGACCTCAAATCCTGGGGCCCCTAAAGGTAAAGCAACTCCAGAAAAAGCCCCAAAGAGAGACATAAACTGGTCTCCATGTCACAAGACTTTCTTTGAAGATTGCATAAAAAATCTTAAAAGAGAGTTAGAAGAAACATGGGGAAACGAAATGAGATCGCTGCAAAATAAAATAGAAAAAATGGAAAAAGAATGCAATGAACAAAAAAATGTAATTGGTCAATTGCAAAAGGAACTAAAAACAGTAACTGAAGAAAATAAGACATTAAAAATTAGAATGGAATAATTCGAAATGAATGACTCATCAAGACTTCAAGAATCAGTCAAACCAAAATAAAAAAAAAATGAAAAGATAGAGAAAAACATGAAATATGTCCTAGGAAAAACAACTGACCTGGAAAATAGATCTAGGAGAGACAATCTAAGGATTATAGGGCTTCCTGAAAGCCATGATGAAAAAAACAACCTAGACACTATCTTCCAGGAAATCATAAAAGAAAACTGCCCTGATATTTTAGACCCAGAAGGCAAAATACTTATTGAAACAATCCACCGATCACCTCCTGAAAGAAACCCAAAAATTAAGTCCCCCAGAAATATCGTGGCTAAATTACAGAATTATCATATTAAGGAAAAGATATTACGAGAAGCCAGAAAAAAACAATTTAAATATCAGGGAGCCACAATTAGGATCACACAGGACCCAGCAGCTTCTATTTGAAGGATCGAAGGGCCAGGAATCAGATATTCCGAAGAGCAAAGGAACTTGGATTACAGCCAAGAATAAGTTACCCAGCTAGAATGAGCATTATCTTCCAGGGAAGAAGATGGTCATTCAATGATATAGGAGAATATCACCTATTTCTACTGAAAAGACCAGAACTGAACAAATAATTTGATCTACAAACTCAGAACACAAGAGAAACATAAAAAGGTAAGAAGAAAAAAAAAACAACTCTTGAGAACGATATTTATGTTACAGATACTTATAGAATGAGGGTTGATTTTATGAATCTATTATTACATTAGGATTATGATATGATTACTGGGATTTTATGATTATTATGATGATTATTGTGATTTTATTATTATTATGATATGATAAACTGAAAAAAAAATAGAGGTAGAAAAGGGATAACCCTGGAAGAAGAGGAAAAGGAGGTAAAATAAGGGAAATTACATCACATGTAGAGGCAAAGAAAACCTATAATGATTGAGGGGAAAAAAAGGGAGGGGAATAAGAATTGGGTTAATCTCCATCTCATCAGATTTGGCTCTGAGGGAATAATAGACGTACTTATAAGGAAACAGGAGGGAAAGAGGGAAAAGGGGGTGTGGGGGGCTATAAAGGGGAAGGATTGTTTGAGGGAAGTTGTTATCAAAAGCAAAATAGTAGGGAGGAGGGAAAGGGGATAAGAAAGAGAAAAGCATAAGCTAGGGTAAATAAGATGGCAGGAAATACAAAATTAGTTATTTTAACTGTGAATGTGAATGGAATGAACTCTCCCTTAAAGCAGAAGCAGATAGCAGATTGGATTAAAAACCAGAATCCAACAATATGTTGTATATGAGAAACACATCTAAAACATAGAGATACATACAGGGTAAAGGTAAAAGGCTGGAGCACAATCTATTATGCTTCGGTGAACAAAAAAAAAGCAATCTTGATCTCAGACCAAGTAAAAGCAAAGATAGCCTTAATTAAAAGAGACAAAGAAGGAAATTATATCTTCCTAAAGGGTACCATAGATAATGAAGCAATATCAATACTAAAAATATATTCACCAAGTAGTATAGCATGGAAATTCCCAGAGGAAAAGTTCAGAGAGATGCAAGAAGAAATAGACAGCAAAACTATAATAGTGGGGGATCTCAACCTCCCTCTCTTAGAACTTGATAAATCAAACCACAAAATAAATAAGAAAGAAGTTAAGGAGGTAAACAAAATGTTGGAAAAGTTAGATATGATAGATCTTTGGAGGAAATTAAATGGAGACAGAAAGGAGTTTACTTTTTTCTCAGTCCATGGAACTTATACAAAAATTGACCATGTGTTAGGACACAAAAACCTCAAAATCAAATGCAGGAAGGCAGAAATAATAAATGTATTTTTTTCAGATCATGATGGAATAAAAATCACATGCACTATAAGGCCAGGAGAAAATAGACCAAAAACCAATTGGAAACTAAATAATTTTATCCTAAAGAATGAATGGATGAAACAGCAAATTACAGACACAATTACTAATTTCATCCAAGAGAATGACAATAATGAGACAACATACCAAAATTTGTGGGATACAGCTGGAGTGGTAATAAGGGGAAATTTTATATCTCTAGATGCTTATTTGCATA
>JAJPUD010004213.1:123088-140190 GCA_023553655.1 Myrmecobius fasciatus | reverse complement strand
TATATATATATATATATATATATATATATATATATATGTAGGGAATTCCCAAGGGAAAGAGAATAAGCATATAAATATCCTTATTCCCTTTCCCTTCCTTCCCTTATTCCTCTGCCTCCAATATATTCTTCAAGACAATGACATTGGCTTCCTTGTTATTCTTTTCACAAAAGAGCCCATATCCAGGATCTGGGCATTTTTACTGGTTGTGCCCCAAGGCTGGAAAAGTAATTTCTCCCATCTCTACCTCCTGACTTCCTCGGCTTCTTTAAATCTCAGCTCTTATTTTATCTTCTGTAAAAAATCTTCCCAGACTACCACTCCAATCTTAATTTTACTTTCTTTATTCTAATGATTATTTTCAATTTATCCTGTTTATAACATGTCTGCACATAGCATTCTATATATTGGTCTCTTTCATTAGATTGTAAACTTCTTGAGAGTGGGAACTCCTCCTCCCCTCCCTTTTATAGCACTGTGCCTCGCACATAATAGATGTTTAATAAATGTGTACTGATTGACAGAGCTTTGTAATGTTGTAAAGCCAAAATGCACTGAGACTACATTAATAAAAACATAGTATCCTGAATGATGAAGAAGGCTGTAGTATAGTTTATTTTTCAATGGTCAGAATGCTTCTGAAGAGGTAGGATTAGCTCTGCTCATCACATTTTGACATGTTATTGATAAATTGGGGGAATATTCAAAAGATGGTAACCATAACATTGTTTCAGAGGGTCTATGTTCAAATACTATTATCATTTTAATCAAGTCATTCAACCTTCCTGGATCCATTTCCTCCTCCATAGAATGAGGGGTTTTGATTGATATTCATTAAAGTTACTTTGACCTATAAAATTATGATCCTATGAACTCTGAGGGCTCTTTCAACTCTAGAATCGCATAAATTTCCCAAATTATCTTGTCTCTATGTTGGGACAGGGTTCAGGAATAGAGTTGGTAATTATTTGATCAGTTTGATTTCAGAGTAATTAGCATTGAACAATATGTGAGACAGAAGGGAGGAAAATGTTTTTTCCTTAGTGAGATAATGTAGAGGTAGATCTATGACAGATGAAGAAACCTGGCCTTTTATGACTATGTTGCATTTGCATAGATTCATGATTCTTTTAGAAGAAGTGACCCAAATATTATGTTTGCTTATTTCCTGGGTGTCTGTGCAGCTCATTGACCTGTGCTCCTGATGCCACCTGATAGGTGGGATATAGCATATCCTAGATGAAAAAGAGGCCTTCAGCTACCATCACAGTCTAAACCTGAGAGCCATTTGACTGATACTTTCTATTAAGCTGATTACCATATCCCTGGTGAAGGGAATCCAATAGTAGTCTGTAAAGTTCTTGTTTTTTGTCAAAATTGGGATTTCTTTTTACCATAACATTCTATGATAATCCTGACTTTTCTTGAGATGAATAGAGAAAAAATAAAACTGTCTAGAACCAATGTGATTTATGAGTTATTAAAATTGAATTATATAGCAAAACATCCATAACAAAGACTGAGCAATAACAATCCTGAATAAAGATATTTGCTTTACTATAGCTTAAGACAGACCAGTGAGCAGAGGTCACACTAATTTATTCATAATAGGTTACCTATTATGAATAATATTGAATAAAGGTGAAGCTTAATTCTTATTGCTCATCAGATAAGAATCTCTATTCTCCTTAGCAAGTATTTTACTGAGAACATTTTCAAACATCTTGTTAAAAGTAGCTTTTTAAAAACTTTTCTTGGGGAAGAGATTAATGAATATAAACTAATTAAGTTTTTTAAAATTAGCATGATTTCTTACCATCAGAATTATTTAATTTATAATTAATATTTACATGAATTCTATTCTTGAAATGGGATAATTGGTCTAATCATTTCATTAGACAGATATACGTTACAGTTACTTATATTTTATCATTGTATTATAAATGATATTAAACAGAACTGTGAAATGATTCCTTCATTAAAAGCTCCTTAGATTATCAGCAATGGATACTTTCACCCAAAGAAAAATATGAAGGATTTTGAAGAACATATTTTACTGAATAAGGCTGTTGAAAATCACTGAGATGAGCACTAGTCCCCAATATTTGATTCAATTTTCAAAGCTACTTGCCTAATTATAAGCCTACAGGAAAGCACATAAAAACTGTAGAATTTCCCACTCTAAAAGAGTAAACCAATTCAGAGAAGATAATATAAATAATGATTCCAGTGGTTAAATGCATGACTTGTGATCTTGGGAAAGTCACTTATATCATGATCTGGGCAACACTCTAAGACCATATATTACAAAAAAAGTAAAGATATGCACTGGTTAGAAGGAATTTCCTTATTAGCAAGTCTATGGAATAGTGAATTCATAAGTCCAATCACTACTCCCTTTTCTGTATCTAGCCACAGTATATATGAATATCATTTCTATCATCTATGTCTATCTCTATTATCTCTGTCTATTAATTGATCAATTGGTATGTCTGTCTGTGGATATCGATAGCTTTTATACAAATGGAGATACAACTTGTGTGTGTATATATATATATATATATTCATATACATTTGTGTTTTGTGTGTGTGTGTGTATTTTCATGCTTTTATTGCAATCATATGCTCCAGATTCTCTCCATGGTGAAAAGTCTCAAAGGACACTTCTATACTCGGTTCTAACATTAAGTCTAATATAGTCTCCACAAGTAACACTGGGAAAGACATCTAAATTTCTTCTATTCCAGACTTCACATCTGCAAAATGTATGTAGTACTGGTCAGCTAGGGCAGATCTTAAATTTATTTTATAGCTAAAGAAATGGGATTTCAGAAATGCATAAGTGACTTGCACAGAGTCATAAAGTACTTTAAGCTAGAATTGGAATCCAAAATGGTGGTGTTTTTGGAATTTTTTACTTAAGTTTTCCTATAAGATGATAAATACCAGACAATATTTTTCAAATTTTTTTAATATTTTAGGAAGTAAATTGCTCTAAGAGTCAAACCTTGCAGACAATTTGGGATTTAAAGGAATAAAACATCATTAGGGGATGTCACTAGAGGCTGTCTTAACACTTTATATATTCTAAAGCATTAAAGCTCTGTAGGTATAACCTAAACTTAACGCCTTCTCTGGGTCAAGGGAAGTACTGATGGCCAAGTCAAAAAAGTGCTTGGCATTTCTGCAACTGGCCCAGAGCCTTATTCATTTAGAGAGACTGCTTTTAGGCAGTCATTAATCCTTGCTTGCTCTAGCATTACAAATAGAAACCCACCAAACTATTTTTTAAACTGAAAACTTTAAAGAAATAATAGGGCTTACTGCAGGACTGATAAATGCATTAATTCATATACATATATCATGCATGTGTATGTATGAATGTATAAATATATAAGATATAAAATAAATTACACACATTGTGAGAAAGCATAATACACATATGTGTGTATAAAGCCATTCCACACCATTTATATGAACATATTCATACACACACACATATGCAATGCTTTTGTCACTCTAGAAATTAACTAAGGAAAGAATCTCTCTCTTTTTTTTTTTTTTTGCTTTTTGCTGAGGCAATTGAGGTTAAGTGACTTGCCCAGGGTCACACAGCTAGGGAATGTTAAGTGTCTTAGCCCAGAGTTGAACTCAGGTCCTCCTGACTTCAGGGCTGGTGCTCTATCCACTGCGCCACCTAGCTGCCCCTAAGGAAAGAATCTTTGAACATTCTCTCAGTAGTAAAGAGAAAATATCTGATTTTTACAGCAGTATCTGCTAGACTGCAAAAACAGATGCTAAAAAAGTTATAATTCAATTCAATATTACATCAAACATTTCTTAAGCAACTACTGTGTACAAGGTACTGTGCTAAATACTAGAAATACCAAAATAAAACACCCTGCTTTAAGCAATAATATTTTATGAGCTATGAAAAGGACCTTGATGATTTCACACATAGTAAGCATTCACTTCAGAGATGCTCAAGAGACAGTTGCTAGTTTTTCTAGATGATAATTCTTTGTTAGAATTATCAAGAGATCTTTGATCATATTTCAAAGGACATTAGAAACAGCTTCTATTAGGGGGGAAACATTGTCATTACAATTGTCCAAAGTCAAGAGAGTTCTTCACCAGTGAAAGTACATTTTATATAAGATGGATCAATTTTATTAGATTTCTCTGTTTTCCTGACTCTCTTACTCTGACTCTCTGAATCCTGTGTTTCTATGTTTGTCTCTACCAATTGCTCTGTCTTTTGATATTTCAATTACATTGTTTAGTCAGCATATATTGTGTATATTGAATATACTTATCTGCATTTATTGAATTTTCCATTCTACCCAATATCCCAATAGAATGCAAGCTTCTTGAGGAAACAAACTGCTTTCTTTTTTTGTATATCTGGGATTTACAACTTACTAAACAATCTGTGAAACGTGAGTTGAAATGAACTTGGCAACAAGGTCTTCCAATATATTCAGTCCGAGGTTCAAAGGAAGTTAGAGAAATATATTTATAATAGTAATTTAAAACAATGGGATTAATATATCCAGGCAAATCATGAAGTTTAAAATGTAATAAACACAAATATGGACAACTTCTAACATTTGTCTCATTATAATGTCTTAGTGTCGTAATGGATCAAGACCTTCTCTGACTGAACTTTGAAGGAGTAGAATAGATATTCTCCTAATTAAGATTTATTGGGCATGTTTGATGTTAGCACTCATTTCTTCCCTTATCATTTGTCTTCTGATCCTACTGATTAACCAGGATAAAAATAACAAGTTTGCTTTACTTCCTGTTTACTTAGAAGGAACTTGTTTTCAATGATTATTTTAATTTATTTTGCTAATAGAATCCAGGAATAGAAGAACATCTCAAATTTGAAGTCAGACATGAACACATTTCTATTGAGTTTGTATACATTGATTTGAAAGTTACATAAATATTGATGATTGAAAATATCAAGATAGATGAAACCATCAAGAGTGATTATAGGTTAGAGAGAGTATGGAGAGACAAAGGCAAAAAAAAATTAAAGATAGAGACAAACTAGGGAAAAAGATAGAGGAATGGGAATATCTACAAGTAGGGCAGGAGGATAGAATTGTGAACCAGGAAACGAGTCTAACTAATATCCATTAAGCAAGTAGAAAAAAAATCAGGAGAGAACAGTGCTACAAAAGGCAAATGAGGGGAGAACAATCCAAGGAAGAAGCTGCCTACAATGTGAAATGTTGCAAAAAAAATTAGTAGGAGGATTACAAAATTAATAGATTAGCCATGACTACATGGCCAGTAAACTTCAATTATAAGCAATCTTTAAGTCAGTAAGTGGATAGCTAGGAAGTAGATACCATGAATATGGATTACTTTTTATGGTTATTAAGCAGTGATAGAGGGAAGATATATGGAATTATAGCTTAAGTAGATAGCACAGTAAAGAAGTTTTTGTTTTGTTTTCTTCAGGATATGGCAGATCAGAATATGTTTACTGTTAATATGGAGTGGTGAGAGAAATGAGATGGAAGAATAAAAGATTTGCTTATGAAATTTGTGATAATAGAAAGCTGAAAGAAATACTTAAAACTTTGCATAGCATAATTGGTATTAGCATGATCACAAGTTATAATAATTAAGTAAATCTAATGTGAAAAATTCAATATGACTAGAAGTGTAAAATGAAACATCTATTTGTAGACATGGAAAAATAAAAATTGAAAATTGATAAATGTGAAGTCCTATATTTAGAGTTTTAAAAAGTCAAATATACAAACAAATATTGGAAGAGACATAATTCCAAATGACAAATGATGAATTCTCTACCTCCATCTTGACTGAGACTAATTAATCAATACTTCTCTCTCATAAAACTTAGTGTATCCATTGGTTTTCTCCTGAGTTCTTCTTTTCCTCTGTGAATATTACTGAGGCTCAGAAATGTGACAATCAAATTTTTATATCTCCCAGGGACTTTATTTGGTTCCTTACTAAGGTAAGAAAAATTCCTTGGGGTGGAGCTAAGATGGGAGAGATGGTCTTTTGTCTGAGCTCTTCTTGGATTCCTTCAGATCAACACAGATCTCTCAATGAGTTTAGGAGTAACAGGACCCACACATATTTGTAATAAATTTCCAGCAGAAGATATTTTGGATAAACTTCGAGAAAGGTCTACCTCAATCAAGCAGAGAGGGAGACAGCCCAGTGCAGGCACAATGCAGGAATCCAGTGCAGAGAGGTGTTACCATGCTGGGGGAATTTACTGGGAGACTCAGCCAAAATACAGCACCATTGGCTACTCTGTCCTTGTTAATAAGCCAGTAAATCAGGAGACTAGCTATGAGACTTCCACCACAACTACAGAAGGCAAATAAAGAGTCCCTGAACTCTAGTATATCATGAGACTTGGCCATGCTTACCCAGCATAAGAAGAAAATAAGCAGCACCAGTCTCAGGGAAGCATGAAGCCAAATTGCTGTTGCCTGTAGAAGCTTGGTACAATCTCCCATTTATCCTAAGAGCTGACCTCAATCTAAAAAAAAATGAGATAAAAAACAAAAACACCTCTGACCACAGGTAGAGATAGTGAAGTACAGACCTGGAACATTGAGGACATTAAAGGCAAAATGTCTCCAGATGAAGCCTCAAAATATGATATGAGTTGATCTCCAAC
This sequence comes from Myrmecobius fasciatus, assembly GCA_023553655.1. Classification (NCBI taxonomy): domain Eukaryota; kingdom Metazoa; phylum Chordata; class Mammalia; order Dasyuromorphia; family Myrmecobiidae; genus Myrmecobius; species Myrmecobius fasciatus. Next base: position 133,511 of record JAJPUD010004213.1, on the reverse strand, counting down.
TCAAAAAACTCTCTTGGAATAATTCAAAAGGGATTTTAGAAGATCCTTTAGAAGAAAGATGGAAAAAAATGAGAACTTTGCAGGACAGTTTGGAAAAGGAAATGCAGAAAACTTCTTAAAATAAATTTGGTGAAATATAAAAAGAATACTACTCCTTAACATACATTTGGCAAAAAAAAAAAAAAAAAAAAAAAAAAAAACAACTTGAAAAACACAATTGGCAAAATAGAAAAGGAGAACAATTCCCTAAAAATAGAATTGGTGTAATGGAAAAAATACAATGAATAAAACAACTCATTTAAAAGTTCAATTGGCCGAATGCCAAAGAAGGCAAAAAAATCTAACATTAATTCAGTAAAAATTAGAATTCAACAAATGGAAGTGAATGACTCAATGAAACATCAATAATCAGTCAAACAAAATCAAAAAGTGAAAAAATAGAAGAGAATGTAAAATACATCATCACAAAAACAACTGACCTGGAAAATATATCCAGAAGGGACAATCTAAGAATTATTGGACTACTTAAAAACTGCAATGAAAAAAGAGCCTGGATAATAATTTTCAAGAAATAATCAAGGAAAACTGCCTGATATCCAGAAGGTAAAATAGCCAGCCATTGAAAGAATTCTGAAAAAAATTCTGAAAGAAACCCCAAATTTTAAACTTCAAGGAATTTTGTAACTAAATTGCAGAATTGTCAAATAAAGGTGAAAATACTGCAAGCAGCCTGAAAGAAACAATTCAGATAATGAGGAGTCATAATCAGAATTATCTACAACCTAGCAGCTTCCACTTTAAAGGATCAAAGGGCCTGGAATGATATTCCAGAGGGCAAAGGAGATTGGACTGCAGCCAAGAATCAACTACCCCCAAAAATTAAGCATTTTCTTTTAGAGAAAAAGATGGATATTCAATGAACTTGGGGAACTGCATTTATTTTTGATGAAAAGACCAGAGCTAACCAGAACATTTGATCTACAAATACAGAACTTGAGAGAAGCATAAAAAGGTAAAAATGGAAGAAGAATAAAACTGTTTGGTTTTTTTTAAATGTTAGAGTTAGCATCCTTATAGAGGAAGATGATAGGTTTAATTTTTGAGAACTGTGTCTTTGTTATGGGTATACTTAGAAGATATAGGTAAATTTGATTTTATTGTGATGATATAAAAAAGAAACTAGAGGTGAAAAAGGAATTGTACTGGAAGAAGAGGAAAGAGGAGGTGAAATGTAATGATTTATATGACAAAGGGTCACAAAATATTCATTATAACTGAGGGAAAGAAGAAAAGGGGTGAATATTGTGTGAACCTTAATCTCATCTTTTTTGGCTCAAAGAAAGAATATCAGACATATTTAATTTGATAGAGAAACATGTCTCACCTTATAGGGAAGTAAGAGGGGAAAGGGAAAAGGAAAGGAGGAGGCTAACAGAAGGGAGAACAGAAGTAAAAAGAGAAAGGGATATGAAAGGAATAAAGACTAAAAAAGGGGAGGGGTGATTGAGAGAGGTGATAGACGCAAAACACTGGGGTGAATGGAAAGGGGGAAAGGAAAGATAAAATATAATTTGCGTAAAATAAAATGGTGGAAAATACTGAGTTAGTACTTTTAACTGTGAATGGGTTAAACTCTCCCATAAAATGGAAGCGGATAACAGACTGGATTAAAAGTCAGATTTCTACAATATGGTGTTTACAAGAAACACATTTTAAAGCAGATTGATTTAAAGCATACAACGCAAAGGTACAAAATTGGAGCAGAATTTATTGTGCTTTGGCTGAAGTAAAAAACAAAGAAACAAACAAACAAACAACAACAAAAAAAAAAAAAAACAGGTAACAATCCTGATCTCAGATCAAGCAAAAGCAAAAATAGATCTAATTAAAAGAGATCTTGCTAAAGGACACCATAGATAATGAAGTACTATAAATACTACTAATAAAAATAAATACTAAATAAATATGCACCAAGTAGTATAGCATCCGTATTCCTAGAGGAGAAGTTAAGAGAACTGAAAGAAGAATTAGACAGTAAAACTATACTAGTGGGGGATCTCAACCTTACTCTATCAGAACCAGATAAACCAAACCACAAAATTAGCAAGAAAGAAATTAAGGAGGGAGGTAAATATAATTTTAGAAAAGTTGGCTATTATAGACCTTTGAAGAAAATTAAATGGGCACAGAAAGTGGTACATGGATCCTATACAAAAATTGACCATTTATTAGGACATAAAACCCACAAAATCAAATGCAGAAAGGCAGAAGTAGTAAATGCATCTTTTTTCATATTATGAGGCAATAAGAATTACATGTAATAAAGGGTCAGGGAAAAATAGACTAAAATTAATTGGAAACTAAATAATCTATTCCTAAAGAATGAGTGGGTAAAACAACAAATCATAGACACAATTGATAATTTCATCCAAGAGAATGACAAAAATGAGAAAACATACCAAAATTTATGGAATGCTGTCAAAGCGGGTCTTAAAGAAAGAGAAGATCAGAGAGTTGACCAAAAAAGTCAATGAATTTTTTAAATTATAGAATAGGAAAAGCTAGAAAAAGAACAAATTTAAAAAAATAAAAACAAATGTGAAATTCTGAAAATAAAAGGATAGACAATAAAACTGAAATTAAGGAAACTATTGAACTAATGAACAAAACTAAGAGTTGGTTTTATTAAAATAAAAACAACAAAATTGATAAATCTTTAGTTAATTTGATTAGAAAAAGGAAAGAAGGGCTGAGTGGAGCCAAGATGTTGGAAAGTAGACATGTCTTTATCTGAGGTTATACTATTGACCCTCAGATCAATAGCAGATTAAACCTCTGAAGTGATTTCAGAGTGACAGAATCCACAAATATTTGGCGTACAACAAATTTCCAGAGGATGATACTTTGGAAGAACTTCAGAAAAGGTCTGTTTCAATCAGGCAGGGAAAGAGGGTGCTGAGCCCAGACCACAGGGCAGGGAGCAAAGGGAGGGAGCAAGAGCATCGCAGTACACTGTGGAATCTACTGAGAGGCACTTAGGCAATTCTGTCCTGACTACAAGCCAGTGGTTCAGCAGAATTGCTGTAAAACATCCAAGCAAATAAAAAAGTCAAATTGTGAGTCCCTGAACCACAGAAAAACACCAGGCCTGGCCACACCTACCCAACAATGGAGGTCAGTCAACAGCATTGGCCCTAGGGCAAACAACAATGGCCCCTTTGCCTTAAAAACAGACTTTAACTTTTAAAAAATGAGCAAAAAGGAAAAAGGAACTCAGACCATAGACAGCTTTTATGGAGAAAGAGAACAGACTTCAAATCATGAAGATCCTAAATCATCTCCAAATGAAGCCCCAAAGGGAGATATGAGTTGGTCCCCATTTCACAAGTCTCTCTTGGAATAATTCAAAAAAGGATCTTAAAAGAGAATTAGAAGTAAAATTTGGAAAGAATGAAATCTTTGCAAGAGGGTATGGAAAAGAAAAAAAGAAAATATCTGAATGCAACTACTTAATAGTAGATTTGATGGAATGGAAAAATCATATAACTCACAAAATAGATATGAAAAAGAAACGAGTTCATTAAAAAACAAATCTGTGACATGGAAAAAACGCAATGAACAAAACATGTCATTTAAATGTTCAATTGGCCAAATAGAAAAGAAGAAAAAAAGCTAACTAAAGAAAACAATTTGCTAAAAATTAAAGTTGAACAAATGGAAGTGAATGACTCAGTGAGACATCAAGAATCATTCAAACAAAAGCAAAAAAAGTGGAAAAAAATAGAAGAAAATGTAAAACACCTTATTGGAAAAAATGACCTGAAAAAATAGATCTAGGAAAACAATCTAAAAATTATTGGACTTTCTGAAAACAATGATGAAAAAAAAAAAGAGTTTGTACATCAGTTTTCAAGAAATCATCAAAGAAAGCTGCCTGGATGTCCTTGAACCAGAGAGAAAAATATACATTGAAAGAATTTACCAATCACCTCCAGAGACCCCAAAATGAAAACTTCAAAGAATATCAAAGCTAAATTTCAAAATGATCAAATCAAGGAAAAAATATTGCATGTAGCCAGGAGGAAACAATTCAAATATTGAGCAGCCACAATCAGGATTACCCAGGACCTAGGATCTTCCATTTTAAAGGATTAAAGGGCATGGAATCTGATATTCCAAAAGGAAAAGAAACTTGGATTGCGGCCAAGAATCAATTATCTGGAAAAATCAAGCATCATCTTACAGAGAAAAAGATGTACATTCAATAAACAGGTGTATTTCCTTTCTTTCTGATGAAAAGACTAGAGCTGAATAGAAAGTTTGATCTTCAAATACAGAACTCAAAAGAAGTATAAGTAGGTAAAAAGGAAAGAAAAAAATAACTTCCTTTTAAAAGTTAAAAAGCTTATATCCTTATACGGGAAGATGATATGTTTAACTCTTGAGATCTATATCTCTATTATGGCTATACTTACAGGGTGCAGGTGTAATCTGATTTTATTGTGATGATATAAAAAAGAACGAGAGGAGGAAAGGTGACTCTACTGGAAGAAGAGGAAAATGGAGTTTAAATGGGGTAAATTACATCTCATGAGTAGAGAAAAATGAGATATTGCAACTGAAAGAAAGAGGGGAAGGGGTTGAGCATTGTGTGAATCTTACTTTCATCAGATTTTACTCAAAGATAGAATATTAGACATATATAGCTTCACAGAGAAGCTAGTCACACCCTATAGGGAAGTAGGAAGGGAAGGGTGAAAGGAAAGCAGAGATGCTAATAGAAGGGAGAACAGAAGTAAAAGGGGAAAGGTATAAGAAAGGGGAGGGGTTAAAGAAGGGGAGGGCTGTTTGAGGGAGAGGGTGGCCAGTAACAAAATACTGGGGAGGAAGAAAAAGGGGAACGGGAAGAGAAAAGTATAACTGGGGGAAAACAAGATGGCAGGAAATGGAGTTAGTAATTTTCTCTATTAATATGACAGGGATGAACTATCCCATAAAATGTAAGTGGATAGTAGACAGTATTACTACAAATCCTACAATTTGTTGTTTACAAGAAACACATTTAAAATAGAGTGATACATTTAGAGTAAAGGTAAAAGGCTGCAGCAGAATCTATTGTGTTCAGCTGAAGTAAAAAAAAAAAAGCAGGAGTAGCAATCCTAATGTCAGATCAAGCAAAAGCAAAAATAAATCTAATTAAAAAGATAAGGAAGGAAACTATATCCTACTTAAAAGTACCATAGATAATGAAGTAATATCAATACACATATATGCAGCAAGTGGTATAGCATCCAGATTCCTAGAGGAGAATTTGAGAGCTGCAAGAAGAATTAAACAGCAAATCTATAGTAGGGGGAATCTCAACCTTGCTCTCTCTCAGAACTAGATAAATCAAATAGCAACTAAATAGAAAGAAGATAATGAGGTTAAGTAAAATCCTAGAAAAGTTAAGTATGATAGATCTTTGGAGAAAATTGAGTGGAGATAGAAAGGAATATACTTTTTTCTTGGCAGTACATGAATTCTACACAGAAAATGGCCATATATTAGGGCATAAAACCCTCATAATCAAATGCAGAAAGACAGAAATAGTAAATGCATTTTTTCAAATTATAATGCAATAAAAAATACATGTAATAAAAGGCCAGGGGAAAATAGACTAAAAATTCATTGGAAACTAGATAATATAATTCTAAAGAATGAATGGGTGAAATAAATCATAGATACAATCAATAATTTCATCCAAGAGAATGGCAAAAATAAAACAACATACCAAAATTTGTGGTATGCAGCCATATCAGAAATTATATATCTCCAGATGGTTACTTTCATAAAATAGAGAAAGAGAAGGTCAATGAATTGGACATGCAACTAAAAAAACCTAGAAAAGAACAAATTAAACCCCCCAAATTAAATATGAAAGAGGAAAGTCTGAAAATAAAAGGGGAGATCAATAAAATTGAAATTAAGAAAACTATTGAATTAATAAATAAAACTTAGTTGGTTTAACTAAAAAAAAACAATAAAATAGATAAACCTTTAGCTAATTTGATTAGAAAAAGCCAAGAAGAAATTAAAAGCGTTAGAATCAAAAAGGAAAAGGAAAAACTTTCCAGCATTGAAGAGGCAATTAAAGCAATAAGTAGGAGTTATTTTGTCCAACTACATGTCAATAAATTTAAAAACCAAATTGCAATGAAGGAATATCTACAAAAATATAGCTTGCCCAGATTAACAGAAGAGGAAATAAATTACTTTATCTGATTTTCAAAAAAGAAATAAAACATTATATTAATCAGTTCTCTAAGAAAAAATATCCAGGCCAGATGGATTTACATGTGAATTCTACCAAACATTTAAAGAACAATTAATTCCAATACTATGCAAACTATTTGAAAAAAAATAGGTAGAGGAGTCCTACCAAATTCTTTTCATGACACAGATAATGATACTGATAGCTAAACCAGGTAGGGTGAAAACAGAGAAAGAAAACTATAGAACAATTTCCCTAATGAATATTGATGCAAAAATCTTAAATAAAATATTAGCAAAAAGATTACAGAAAGGCATCCCCAGAATAATACAACATGACCAAGTAGGATTTATATCAGGAATGCAGGGTTGGTTCAATATTAGGGAAACTATTATCATAATTGATTATATTAATAACTAACAAACAAAACCATATGATTATCTCAATAGATGCTGAAAATGAATTTGTTAAAGTCCAGCACCCTTTACTATTAAAAACACTGCAGAGTATAGGAATAAATGGAGTTCTCCTTAAAATGCTTAGTAGTAAAACCACCAGCAAGCATCATATGTAATGGAGACAAACTAGAATCATTCCCAATAAGATCAGGGGTGAAAAAATCTTATCACCATTACTCTTCAATATTGTATTAGAAATATTAGCTTTGGCAATAAGAGAAGAAAAAGAGGTTAAAGGGATTGGAGTAGGTAATGAGGAAATCAAATTATCACTCTTTGCAGATGATAGAATGGTATACTTAGAGAATCCTAGAGAATCAACTAAAACACTACTAGAAACAAGTCACAGCTTTAGCAAAGTTTCAGGACACAAAATAAATCCACATAAATCATCAGCATTTTAATATATTACCAACAAAGTCCAGCAAATATAATAAAAATGACAATAGTACTAAATTAATTTACTTATTCAATGCCATGCCAATCAAATTCCCCAAAATTATTTTACATATTGAGGAAAAATACATTCAGCTGGAAGAACAAAATATCAAGAATTTCAAGGGAATTAATGAAAAAATGTAAATGAAAGTGGCAAAGTGAGCAAACAACAGAAAAAGTTTCTGACCATTGAGCGTTACTATGGTAACTAGGAAGATCAAAACATATATTCAAAAGAAGATAATAAAGCCAATACTACTCCATCCAAAGCTTCCAAAAATATGAATTGGTCTTAGGCCATGGCAGATTTCATAAAAAAGGATTTTGAAAATCAATTAAAAGAGATAGAGGAAAAAAATAAATATAAATAAGAATGAAGCAAGAAAATCATGAAAAAAAAACTAGTCAATAGCTTTGTAAAGGAGACACACAAAAAATCCTGCAGAAAATAATATCTTAAAAAACAGACTAGGCCAAATGGTAAAGAAAATGCAAAAATCCAAAGAAGAATGCCTTAAAAAGCAGAATTTTTCAAATGGAAAGAGACAAAAATTAAGTGCATAAAAAAGACCCTTAGAATTGGACTATTGGAAAAGGAGGTAGAAAATTTTATTGAAGAAAATAATCCATTAAAAATTAGGAGTGAATAAGTGTAAACTGATGATTTTATTTAAAAAATCAACAAATAATAAAACAAAATCAAAAGAATGAAAAAATAGAAGACAGTGTTAAATATCTCAGTAGAGAAATCACTGAGCTAGAAAATAGATCCATGGGAGATACTTTGAAAATTATTGGATTATCAGAAAGCCATGATTAAAAAAGAGTCTAGACATAATCTTTCAAGAATTTATCAAGAAAAATTGCAATGATTTTCTAGAAGCAGAGAGTAAAATGGAAATTTAAAGAAACCACAATAATCCCTTGAAAGAGATACCAGAATGAAAATTTTCTGGAGAAAATATTGCAAGCAGCCAGAAAGAGACAATTCAAATATTGAAGGGCCACAGTCCCTTCTATATTAAGGAATTGGAGGACTTAAAATATGGTTTTTCTGGAGAGCAAAGGAACTAGAAATACATTTAAGAATCACCCAGAAAAAGGCAATATAATCTTTCAGGGGAAAATGGATATGTAACAAAAGAGAGGACTTTTAAGCAGTCTTGATGAGAAAAGTAGAACTGAATAGAAAATTGACTTAAATATAAGATTCTAAAACAGAGAAGTCAAAAGGGACTTAATAACGTTAAAATGTTTACATCCTAGATAGGAAAATGATATTTGTAACTCATATGAACTTTCTCATTATGAGAGCAGTTAGAAGGAATATATATAGGCAGAGTATACAGGAGTGAGTTGATTGTGAAGAGATGATATCTAAAAAATAAAATTAAGGAGGAATAGTGCAATGTGCTGGGAGAAAGGGAAATGAAGAGATAGAATAGGGAAAATTGTCTCACTTAAATGTGTCAAGAAAAAGGTTTACAATGGAGGCAAAGAAGGGGGAGGTGTGGATGGGTGAGTGAACCTTACTCTCATCACAACTGGCTCAAGAAGGGAGTAACATACCCAATGAATTGGGTAGGAAAATATATCTTACCATATAGGAAAATAAGAAGGGGGTAGGGATAAGAAAAGGTGGGGTGATGGAAGAGAGGGTAGATTGGGGAAGGGGATAGTAGTATAACATTTTTGAGGAGGGACAAGTTTAAGGGGAATACAATTAGCAATAATAATTGTGAAAATAGTATTGAAGCAAGTTTTTTTTCTGATAAGAGTAATTTCTTAACCATATAGAGAACTGAGTCAAATATATAAAAATAAGTTATTCCCCAATTGATAAATAATCAAATGATTTACAAAGTTTTCAGATGAAATGATCATAGTTTTCTATAGTTGTATGAAGAAATTATATTATTCAATATTGATTGGAGAAATGCACATTAAAACAATTCTGAAATACTACCTCATATCTATTAGATTGAATAATAGGCCAGAAAAAGAAAATGGCAAATATTGAAGGGAATGTGGGGAAAATGAAACATTAATATACTGCTGATGGAGTTGTGAACTGGTACAACCATTCTGGAGATCTATTAGAAATTATTCTGAAAGGGTTATACCATTTTAGCTAGCAATATCACTAATAGGGCTGTATCCATAAAAAGATAAAACCAAAAAAAAGAAAAGAATCTATATTTACAAACAAATTCATAGTGGATCTTTTCTTGGGGGCTAAGGATTGGAAATTGAGGAAATATCCATCAACTAAGAAATGATGGAACAAAATGTGTTATGTGATTATGGTGGAATACTATTGTACTATAAGAAATGATGAGAAAGGATGCTCTTGGAAAAATCTGCAAAGACTTCCACGAGATAATACAAAGTGAATAGCACTGCATAAAAAGTAACAGCAATAGATAATCAGCTGTGAATGACTTAGCTAGTTTCAGTAATACAGTGTTTCAAGACAACTTAGACTTCCATTTAAAAATGTTACCCATCTTCATACTAGGGTAGGGGAAAGGAAGTGGGGAAGAACTGAAGGTATCTGAATACATATTGAATCATATATTTTTAGTTTCTTTATTTTCTTGGGGTTTTTTGGCCTCTGTTTTCTTTCACCAAAGGCCTGTTATGGAAATGTTTTGCCTAATTATATATGTATCAAATTGCTTGCTTTTTCAATGAGGGGTTATGGAAGGAGGAAAGAAGATAGATTAAAACTCAAAAGATTAGAAAATAAATTAAAAAATACATGTTTTGTTTACATGTAACTGGGGAAAAATAAAATACTAAATAAAAAGCAAAGATTTGGTAGCAGACCACACTAATTTGTTAACAAAGACTAAGATTCATGCAATTTACATAATTGTGTACCATTGTTCGCACTGATAGTTGAGTTACCAAAGTACTTCATTATTGGCATCCAATTACATTTGTAAGCTAAGCATTTTCAAGTCAATAATTAAAGGAAAGAACAATGAAAAAATGCTTGACTTTGATCAGGGTTGGAGTAATCAGAAGATACAAAAAAGAACTTTCTCTACTTCTTTGAATTCAAATATAGAAGATGGATGCAGCTAAAGATATGTTATATATCCCACTGAGCTCTTTAAAGTTGCTATCATTTTTAGAATGATCCTATTTCTCATTACAGAGGTTTGAGGCAGATGTGGAAAATGCTCATAGACCTAATGTAACATTCTCAAGTACCCCTCGATTCCTTCCCACATCATCAGGCAGATGCCTCATTGAACAGATGGGGCCT
>JAJPUD010004213.1:72140-118088 GCA_023553655.1 Myrmecobius fasciatus | reverse complement strand
TAGAGTTCAATCTAGCCTACTCCCCTCTTTTTTGTTTAATTCTGGTCCGAATTTCTTTTTCACAAGAATTGCTTATCCAAGATTTTGTCAAAATTGCACTTTATTGTTTACTGTCTCCCCTCACTAAACTTGTTTAACTTCCAAGTTAGTATAGTCAGTTTATAAAGCACTTAGGTGGCATAGTGGATAGAGTACCATCCCTGGAGGAAGGAGGATCTGAATTCAAATCCATCCTCAGACACTTGACACTTACTGGTTGTGTGACTCTTGACAAATCACTTCACCCTGTTTGCCTTAACTTCCTCATATGCAAAATGAGCTGGAAAAGGAAATGACAAAAAACTCAAATATCTTTGCCAATAAAATTAAATGGGGTCACAAAGAATCAGACATATCTATAATGACTGAACAACATCAGCACGTATAATGTAACAATAATAGGAATAATAATTGTTAAAGAGGAACATAGTAATCACAAACTGTCCCATAAATTAAGGGAGCTTCATAATTACTTCCAAACTATCTCATAAATTAGGGGGGCATAGAAATCTTTGGCAACTTTTTCATAAATTAATAAGACTATCTTAAGATTATGTGCAAATTAGAGGAAGCCATCTAGGCTTTAATGTAATGGGAGCTGTCCTCAGTCTACAAAATTCAGAAAAGTTCCAGACGTGTGTAGCAATATCAGTAACACATTATATTTGATACATTAATGAGAATTAATCCATTTTCTACTGTCAAAACCCTATTAAAATAATATCTCAAACACTTGCTCCTTGAGTATTCCACCTGCTACAGGACCATGCTGCCCAAGTATTCCCAACTCTGATCTACAATTATATATTACTAATTGTGCCCCTTTCCCTTCCCAATCTATTCTCCAACCTGTCTGCCTCCCTCCTCACCATCTGCCTTTGTACACTTTAGCCCTCTGGATCATTTGCCTCTGTGCTTATTAAAGGGTGATTTAAGCATTATGCTTTGCTTGCTGATCATGGTTTTTCAAAGAGCTTATCACCCCCCCCAACAAACAATAACAGGCATCTTTGCCCCTACCCAACAAGATCCCCTTGTGTTTTGCTTCCCTGAGCATATATCCTGGTCAGGGCTGAGATTGAATTCTGTCCAACAACTACTCCTATGATGGACAAACATAGCCCTAATGAATCCATTATTAGAAAGTAAAGATGAGCAATTATCTCTGTTTTGAGGGAGATTTCTACATTATTGGTTCTTAATGAATCACACTAAATTAACAATTCAATAAATACATTATATGTCAAAGATTTTATTTTCATTTTTATCTGTATCATTTTTATCCTGATGGGAAATTTCTATATATTTTCCTTGTAACAACACATCATAATCTGAATAATAGACATTCTGCATTTTTTCTACCTGTATAATCAGGCTAAACTTTTTGAGTTGCTATGGATATCTTGCAAGAGAGTGACAGTGTTCTGGGTCTTGATATAATCAGCATGGTGTTTTCCAAAACAGGAACAATTAGGTGACAGTTGAAAATTCATCTTCAACTCAATTTCTAAGCTGAAACTACTCCATCACAGAAGTGAACAGATAAGCAAAATGTGTCTGTCTAGTTTATGTCTAAATTCCTTATCATCACAAAGTCACTTAAGAAGATTATATTTATTTGTTAGGGTTTTCAAGAAAATTCACATATAAACATTTATACAAATAATAAATGAAAAACAACAAGGATCTGGTTTTCTCTAAATCATTTGGTCATTTCTATATTAGCAAAAATGTGTTGCACTTTATGATATTTTGTTGCAAAAGTCTACCTATGACCCAATAACAGCCTAATTGAGAATGTCTTCAATTATAGATGCATATTCAGTTAACTTATGGTTTTCCTAAAAAAATTGAATATATAAACTTGATATATATATATATATATTTACACACAGACATATATGTCAAAAGGTAGGCCTATATATCAATAATCAATTGTTTCTTTTTTCTTTCCTTCCTTTCTTCCTTCCTTCCTTTTTTATTTCTTCATCCCTTCCTTTCTGTCTTTCTCTCTTTCTTTCTTCCTTTCTTCTTTCCTTCCATCCTTCTTTTTTTCTTCCCCAGGTTTTTCATATATTTAATTTAGTAAGGTGACATGTACTGATTGTTTAATGGGCTCACCAATATTCTAATTCCAGGAAGTTTGTATTTTGTAGATTTGCTTTAATCCAGTTTCTCTCCACCTCATTTTAGTTCTCTTAAGTGCCATTTTTATCCCTTCTGTAAGCATATCTGGGACTATGTTGTTAGAATTCAAGTTTTGATTTCTATTGGTCTTGACAGAGAAAGAAAAATAGTATAACTTTTTTTTACAAATGTTTAGTTTTCTATGGTTTAATATTCTCTTTCCATTTTCATTATTAAATAACTTTACTTAATTGAGTTTGTTATTAAACTTTCCTTTTGGTTTATTCTCCACTAACTGTTTTCTTTTTTGAGACAATGCTGTTCAACATTTCCAACTTTATTTCTTCATATGATTTTATAAATGAATTTATATTCTCTTTGGGAGTCAGATAATGTGGCTCATGGTATCAACTAATCCATCTTTGCTTGTTCTGAGTCTTTAGGTTCTCCTGAAAATTTTAACTTCTAAGATTCTTTTAATCTCACAATGTTTTGTTTTATCTTTTGTTCTATCTTTTATCCATTTTCCCCCTGTAGCTTAACATTTGTTGCAGCATGAGAGAGACATCTGACCAGAACAGATCTTATTTTTAGTAATTATTTCTTTCTACTGAGAAGAGCTCAGTTCAGAAGTTGAAAGAATAGTATGAATGAACCTGGAAACAGATGTGGTGAACAGGGGTCTTACCTATTTACCTGTCAGAGGCACAGAGAAGATATGAAATAGGGGTGAGTTGCATTTTCTGGAGGACTGATTTGCTTTTTTTGGAGTCAGCTGTTCTTGTCTGCATGAATTTTTCCATGAGGTTCTAGGGAAGTTTTCTCTCTTTTTTAAAAATTTAATTTAATTTATTTTAATTTGTGTATTTAAAATTTCAATGATGCAACAGAATAATAAAAATGTGATTGCACATGCAACTGCAAATCTGTTAGATACAACTTGCTATTGCTTTTAAATATATAAAAATTTATTATATAAATTTCTTCTTTTTTCTTTTGTTCAAATTCTTTGCCTAGTAATGGCTAGAATAGACTTGATGTAACAGTGGGAGGGTTATGGAAAGAGGGCCTGAGACCTCTCTAGGATTTTTTTTCTCTGTGACTTAAGATAAAAAGCACTTTATCTTTTAGAAATAATATATACATGATATAGTTTAATTTCTTAATATTTTGATAATTAAAGTTATTTGCCCTTCTTGTGCATCTGTGTGATGTTTACAAGTCCTTCTGCTCACCTCTTGCCTGTGCTATTATGTATTTGTGTGTGTGTGTGTGTGTGTGTGTGGTTATGTGTGTAAATGTCTAAAATGACTTGCCACTCCATTTTCCTTTATTTTTTAAATGATTAATCTGAGGTTTGCAAGCTAATGAATAATTTTGTTTTATGTAAATATATATACATATACATATATATATCATATATAATCAAGCAAAACAAATTCTTACAATAGCCATGTTAAAAAAAAAATGTCTCAATCTGCACTGGCAATTGCCTCTGTGTCTCTGTCTGAAATTTTGGTTGATTATTGAGTTGGTCAATATTCCTAAGTTTTTTTTAAGTTGTCTTTAAAAATTGTTGCTAATCTGTACATTTTTTGTTTTTTTTGCATAATTTGATTTTTTGTTTTTTCATGATTTTTGTGGTGTTAACAGGACTTTATATGTCATCAAATACTGTACCTTATATGATATTTGTCAGTTGTAATTTTTTTCTCTTTGTAGTGATACAGAGTCTGCCTTTAAAAAAAAAAGAAGAATCCTTTCTAGTCATTTATATGATGGTTCACTGGTCTTTGATTGAGCCTATTTATCTTGATATCTTTGGTACTTCAGACTTTTCTTAGATTTTTCATCTTCACTCATGCTATAGACCTACCATCTTGAGTTTCAGGACTAACCTCAATTCTTTTCTTTGGAAAATATGGGTTATAGTGGTATGGCCCCTGTATTGATTCATTTCTATCCAAAGTTATGCTGATAATTGTTTAGCAATAATCTCTCCAGAAAGGAGAAATGTATGGACAATACACTTTGAAGTTGACCCAAATTATTAAAAAATTTCCCCAACACTTTCTTATATCTCAAAACTAACAAAATAATGTCAATCCCTGATTTTTAGTCCTTGCTCTCACAAGCTAGTAGCTGATTCCAGTACACCTCTGCCTTTGGATATTGGGAACAGAAATAAAATGTGTTCCAGTTGCCTTTCTTCATATTTGATCTATTCGTCCCTTTACTCTTCTTCCTTTCATTCAGGTGGAATCAGTGTTGGCCATTTTTTTTCCAGAAAGTGGATAGCAATCATTGTAATTTCAGGGATCCCTATCCTAAATCTGGACTCCCAGGCACAAGACTATGAATTTGTTTATGTTGACAATAGTAGCATAGGTTTGAAGTGTGGGATAGGGAGAGGGAGGGGATATGTAAGTGCTCTAAGTATTAAACTCTTTAATAGAAGTTCATACAGTTTTTACCTTTTCTGAGACTATTCCCTCTTCTGAACTTGTAGATTTAGCTATAATTATTCTATAGCTGATGCATAATTCCTTCCTTTGGAGGTTGAAGGATTACAGAGTTTTTAACAAAAGTCACTCATTTGTATTCTTGGTTATTATCTAATCAACATTTATATTCTAAGCCAGTATTACCTTTGACCACCACCTGTCTCCATTTTTCAAGTATATGAAGTGTTAATTAAGATGATTTTTTAAGGTTCTTTTGGTCTCTTTGTTATGGCATTTGATTTACAAGAGTTCCATTTGTTTATGAAATTATTATACCTACTATTTACATATTTTCTACTTTTAATATTTTTTAAGATTATTAATAATTTATTTTAGTGTATCATGATTAAGCTTTTCAAAAATTTATGTATTACTAATTGTTATTTCTTCTGGATTTTTACTAATTTTCATATTGATTTTGTCTGAAAAGTCTGACTATAAAACTGACAACTAATACAGGAATGGCTATGGAAATCAGTAATTTGAACAAGTAGCTAGATGGGTCAATGGAGATATCACCAAACTTGTAACCTCCTGAAACAAGTCTCTTAATCTTTCTGCCTCAGTTTTGTCATGTGTAAAATGAAGATAATAATAGTACCCACCTCCCAGGTCTGTTAAAGGGATAAAATGAGATATTTGCAAAACACTTTGCAAACCTTTAAGAGCTATATAAGTACTAAGCATTAGTATTATCAGTAATGCACCTTTCCTCTTCTGTTAAAATATGATCAATTTCATTATTTTGTGATGCTATATAGTATTTGCCATATTTAGGGCCTTTTATAACTTATCTCAAATGAAGCATTCATACTCCATAGGTGTGCAACTTCTTTGTGGTACAAAAGTTTTTGGTCTCTAATTCTTGTTTTTTAAAATATTATTTCTCACCATCCTCATCTATTCTCACCTTTATATTATTTGAACATCAAAGAGATTTTAATTTTATTTAGAGAGTTTCACTAACATCTTTATAAAATTTCCCTTCTTTATATTCTCCAAATGAAGGTATATAAACTTCAATGTTCTGTTTTATTTTTATAAATATGTATCATGAGAATTGCAATAGAAGATAACCAGATGTCCCAGGAAATTATGTTTTGAGTTTTCTTTAGGTATATAATGAAATCAACTGTATTAATGCCTTTTATTTGCCTTTGAGAGTCATTCTTCCTTTGGCCTTCCTTTGTTCTCTTTTTTTCAGCATACCTAATGTAAGAAGATTAACAATGATCTATATCCCTGAATTATATCTCTACTCATTGATCTCTTGAGAAAGATCTCACATTTAGAGTACCAGCAGTCAAGTTAAAGGAAAAAATGGTTAAAAACTGTGATTCTTAACATCTTCAGCTTCCTTTTCTGCCACTTTATCATTATCATAGCCGAGACAGAAGCAGGCACAAGTACAAGAATGAGGGATATTTTCTATTTTCTTTATTTCTTGAGTGTTGGGTCCAATAAATTATCATCAAAAAGAAACTTGCTAGCTATGGGCAAATCATGCAACACCTTAAGCTTCAGTATCTTCATTACTAAAATGAGAATAATATGTTTCTTGCATACTTCACAGTATTTTTGTGAGAATCAAATGGGAAGATGGATGTGAAAGCACTTTGTAAATGATAAGAAGTCATTCACATGTAGACTATGTAAGTAATAAAAAACAAAATTCAATTTCTTTCCCAAAGCTAATTTTGGAAGGATTATGAAGAAGGCAGCAGAGGATATGGAATAGTTGGACTTCCTTATAAAATGATAAAATTCTAGAATTGAATTTGTAAAAACAAAATTATTGGGCAGATGGTGCTTTGGGATATGTTTCCATATTTTGAAGCTGATATGTTGGTGAAAAGGGTATCTGGAATAAAGTTGTCATTGCCAATTCAATAGTAACAGCAGGTTGAGGATATAGAAAAAGGAACTGATCCCAGGTATTATGAAGTGCAGCTGACATGGTCAGAGAAAGGGTAAGTATTGGAGCAACCCAGAATCAGAAAAAAAAACCCTCTAAATTTCATGATAAAGGTAAAGTCAATTGAGGAATCTAAACTAGGGAAATATACAAATACTAGGGCAGTTTAGTAGTATGGTAGATAGAGCACCAGAATTTGAATCAGGAAGATTCATCTCCCCAAGTTCAAATTTGGTCTCAGGTCAATTTCTAGCTGTGTGATCCTGGGCAAGTCACTTAGCACTATTTGCCTCAGTTTGCTTATTTATAAAATGATCTGGAGTAGGAAATGGCAAACTATTTCCAGTTTATTTGGTAAGAAAGAAACTTTACTTAGTTTCATTGCCACAAAGTATTGGTTGTGACTGAAATGATTGAACAACAAATATTGGAAATTAGAGGAGGAAAGTAAATTAAAATGTATAATGAGAAATGGTGAGGGCACTTATGGAAAGAAATTTAAGATGATTACTCAAAGGCAAAGCAGACACTAATAGTGCACAGGAAGTTCATATGTTCTACAGGGCAGCACTAGGTGATGCATTTTAGCAAGCAACCTGGGCACCTGAAGGTCAGAAATCCAGTCAGAAAATCTGGGCAACAGGGGAATAACTGAAGAATCAAGAATAACTTGTGAAATGAAGTTATATAATTAAATATTGGATTTAGAGCTAGAAGATATTAGCCAGTAATCTTCTTGCCTGATACTTTGTAAGAAAGAACGCAAAAACTATATCACAGAGAAGGGAACTAGTAAGTAGGTATATTTTGTTGGACTGCTTGATATATCATGAGAAGAGCAGGAGCCATCAAAACCTTTTTTTTTACAACATGTTTTTCTACTCAATTAATTGGAGAACTTTGCCCTTGGGAATATAATTCTAATTTTATAAGGAAAAACAGAAAAGTAGGATTTTTGCTTTATGGGAATGTGCCTAATATTCCCATTTATTGGCATCCTTATATTTAAAAAAAAGTTTAAAAAAATGACATGAAATATCTGGTGCTTTTCATGAGATAAATGTTATCTCATGCCTAATTCATAGAGGGAATATGAAAAAAAAACACTTTCATTATTAGAAAATCAGGTATTTGAAAAGATCTCTTTAAATTTCTACTATATCTTATTTGCATGTGTAATCACTATTTTAGGCACAAAGTTCTAAAACAGGAAAATTATTCCTCCTTTTTTAAAAAAAATTATCTAGGAATATGATTCAATAGAATTCACAATGACTCTTTGAACTTAAACATTAGGAAGTTACATCTTTATATTTTAGTAGCTGTATGGTCTGAGGCAAATCACTTAATCTTTCCTATGTCAGTTTTCCCATCTGTAAAATACAAACAACAAAAAAGGAAAGAAAAGAAAACTTAAATAGCCATATGTTACAATTGTATTTTATTAAACAATAAAATTTATGAAAAAACTCAATGTGTGGTCCATTATCATTTCTAATAACTTTCCTGGTGTATAGAAGTATGTTTGTGTGTGTGTTTGTATAATTTTCCTTCAAAACTACACTACTCAATTCTTTTCACTTTTTAGTCAAGTACTATTTTTGACATAGAAATAATATATGAGTTTTGTTCCCAAGTTCTAAATTTAAAGAATCCTTTTTAAGTTTCAAGAGATAGGGGCTAGATTTATTGTTTAATTGGCATAGGGAACATTTGGATAAAGAAACTCTATTAAAAATGCAGTTTGGTACCTTCTCTGCCACTTAAAATTTTCAGGGTAGACCAGGTCATTGAGAGGTTAGGACACTGGCCCCGTGTCATGAAGCTAGCATGTTTTAAGTGAGGTACTTATAGCCTCGTTTTCCTCGGTCGGAGTCTATTTCCCTATTTACAACCCAAATAATGCCTTCTGCTATTCATAACATTCAAGGACTTTCTAATTTTAACTTTTATCCTTATGAGTTTGAAAAAAAAATGCTTCATTTACTATTGTTCACACCAGGTTATATTGATTCCACAAGTCAAACAACAACAACAACAGATTCAGCAAGTTATAATCAAACCTTGTACTTTTGTATAGCTCACCCACAGGTCATAATTCCATTTAGATAAATGTATCCTAAATATCAAATACTGGGACCCAAACTGAAAATCCAGATTTTTGTTAATGCTTCTTGGAATCCTGAAGTTCATTTATTTCTTGAAAGACTTTTCCCTAGTTGTGCCCTGCATGAAGGGTAAATAAAAGTGCAGCCTGAGAGAAATCAACGACTTCAAAGTTGTTCTGAATTTTATACATAAAAATTCAAAATAAGCCTATTTTTCTACTTTCTTATTTAAATTGAAGACAAATCCCATTGTCACCATAAACATTTCCATAAAATGAATATTGAGATGAAGTTTTGCAGAGTCAAATGCAATTTTGAAAAGGTCTATACTGCAATGAGCAGTTTAACAACACTATTAATATCATTAATAGATTTTGTCTGAAATATTATGTAAATTTTCTTTACTTTGGGAATGGTATTTGGAAAGGACCAAAAGATCATTCTCCTGATGACAATACAATTTTTTCTCCTTTAATTGGAATTAAGATTTAAATTCTAGTACCCCAACTAAAGAATCTATACTTAAATCTGTAAGTTACAGATTTAGAGAAGATAAACTATATATAGCCTTTTCTTAAGACATATAATTATGGATAAGGATGAAATTACAATATAGTCAATTATTCAATCAGGTGTTAAATGTCTATCTTATGCCATTGCATTGTGATATGTTTCAGAGACACGGCTACAAAAAAAAAAAATCTCTGATCTAATGGAGCTTACAGTCTAAGATAGGCAACACAGACGCATACAGAAAACACAGAAACATATAGAGAAGATATAATGTTATATATTATTGAATGAGGAATTATAGTGACACTTATTAAGAATGATTTCTGTCCTAGTGTTAGCAAGTCCTTAGGCAGTGACACTTACACTATAGTCTCTTTCCTATTTGTGAGATTTTCATTTTTAGCATGATTCTTTAGAAGTAATAAGAAACATTCCTTAAATTTATATTGGCATTTATTCCATTCATCTATTCTGTATGTGTATGCATTTTTGTGTCTATTTGTGTATATTTATGTGGGCTTAGTTGCTTATATTGAGTTTATGTCAAAAATGTGTTTTCCTATTCAAAATGCTTTTTTAGAGGGGTAAAAAACTATTTGCAGGAAGGAATCAGCTAGATTCCAAAGACCATTGGTATAAGACTCTCTTCTTATTGGTGGAGATCAATGTCTTGTGCCTGTACAAAGGACAATGAATTGAAGTGTGGAGGGGGGGAACTACTGTATTCTGATAGTACCAATGAGAAGAAAAAAGTTGTGGATGTCATTGTGCATGTCCACTGTGCATTAGAAAAGTAATTCTTTTTTCTTTATAATACATAAAGCACCCTTTTATATTTTGGAATTTATAGTTGTTTCTCTGATCTCTAAATAGATTCTTAAAAACTACTTAAATAAGAAAATATTAAAAATCACTTATTTGCCCATGTTAAAAGGTTATCTTATTAAGATTATAAAGGAAATTTCCTAAAAGGTTTAACCTAAAAAAAACTGACAATGAGACTATAAATTAAAATGATGGACATGGCTTACCCTCTGAAGGACTACAACTATAGATGGGAATAGAGGTATGTAGCTCAAAATATAACAGGAATTTATAACTTCAGAGAAATAAATTCAGGCTCTCAATTCACCTTTGTCACAATAATTCATTAAATACATTTTTTTTGCTGGTATTATTTAAAACTAAGTCTTAAAAGGAAATACAAGATAAAATATTATAATTTGCAGTGGTATTGAGCATATATCTTTGGAGGAACATATTTTAATATATTCAGAACTCCATATATTTTTTTTATAAAAGGGAGAAAATATCATTTTCCCCTGCCTTGAAGATTTCTTCTGTGTTTTGCTTGCCATACACGACTCACTCTTGGGAAAACAAATCCTTTCACTGAGAGGAAAATCTGCCTTGATTACACTTCTTAAATTCTGGTTACCCAGAATCTATCCCAGAACTTTGGGAAATAAGATTTATTCTCATCCTTTCCATTCTCCTCCCCTAAACCAAGGATCATCTACAACTTATCCAGGCTCTTTGATTACTGACATAGTTTGCATAAGATAGATTACACCAACAGCATTCCTTCCTTCTAGAAAAATTCAGGACCATTCTTCCTTATTTTTTCTTGCCATTGGCTCCTTAAATCTTCTAGTTCTTATCCTTCCTATTTTGATGCCCTCTAGACACTTATAGGTGTTTTCTAACTGTCTAAAAGAACCTTTCAACTATGCAGGATGATGAACTACTTGAAAGAAGAACTGTTTTGATTTTCTTTTTTGTTTTCTCAAAGCTTAGCAGAATGCTTGGCATGTGTTTCTATATGCCCTTTGCCTATATATTTTAATTATGCCTTATCATTAATTAACTTAAGAAATAGAATTTAATAACATGATCATGAAAGTAACTATTTGAGGGTAGATTAAAAAGTCATATTTAACAAAATGGTAGCGGTAATTTTGTGCTAAAGATGATAATTTTAACTATTAACACATAATTTAAGAATATTATAAATAATGTTCTTCAAAGGTACCCTCTTGCAGTGGCAACAGTTTAGAATATCTTCAGGTTATTGAATGTTCTTGATTATTTTGGGGATGTGGAAAAGTTGGTTTTTCAAACATTTTTATAACTTAAACAATATTCAAAAAATATACAATTGTTCTGAGAAAAATCATATGAATGAGAAAAAATATGAATAGTTAAATATAAGCATGCATTTCACACAAACACACAGACACACATACCTATCTACCTAGAAATAAAGAGACAAAAAATTAAACACAAAAGAAGGACTTTCATAGAAATCCAAAATAAACATAATTGGAAGTTCCATGTGGAAAGTGTGTCTCTCAAATTTGATTTTTCTTTTGAAAGACCAAATGTTTGAAATTAGAAGTTTAGAATTATTATTGGCTAGCTTATATAGAGTGTATAGACAAGGATTCTCATTTATAATTGGGAAGCAGCAAATAAGAGGCTTAGGGCAAAACGCATGTTATATCAAGTGGAAAACATTGCCTTGTATTCAAGAGTTCCCAAGTTCAAGTCTTACTTTTCACCCATGTAGTAACAACTATGAAATCCTGAGAAAGTTGCTTAACTTGATGCCTGAGGTAATTATGTTAACCTATAAGTCATATGACAGTTGTGAATCTTCAGGATTTTCCTATACTCTGAAATCACAGGTCTAGAGGCTCTCCAATCAATATCTTGAATTCTACTTGAACAGCAATAAATCCTTCATGCACAGGTCATAGAAATATTGAATTATCAGCATTATTTTTTACTTGTTAATAACTAATAACACAAAAATTTCCTAGATGACTACCACCTCAATGCATTCATGGATGTGTAATAAAGATCAATAAGCAATAAAAACAGAACAGCAATTCTCCAGATACAGTAACTATACTCAAAGAAGGGGCATAATTCCTCATGTAGATCTAAACCAATTCACATTTCAAAAAGCTTCTTCAATTAAGTCAACTGTAGTATTCTTTTACAAACTTCACTGATTGCATGCTTTGTCATACTTTTCAAATGATAGACAATTCAGTAGTGACAGAATTCATGACAATATATGAGTGTTCAAAAATACAAATGTACTGGCCCAGTGGGTGTCTTCTTGGTGCTTCTCTATGCTGCACAAGTAATGCCCCACAAACATCAGTAAAAATAACACATGGATGCCATATAATTTACCTATACTTCAAAATCAATTTTAGTTGGATAGAGGAAGAAAATAACATATTTTCAATTAGTTTAATGATTATAAACTTGGACATTCAATAAACCAGCATGGCTGTCTGGAAAAAAGGATGGATAGATGTCAGGAAACATCTCTAAAACATTACCTGAAGCCATTGTGACTGGTCACTGTGGCCTGAGGTCCAGGCATTCACTTTTCCCTGTTTATCTAGCCGAGCTTTCCTGGGTTCCCATGTGAACATATCCATGTTGAGAGTCCTGAAGATGCTGGATGCAGTAATCTGATAGTCTTGTATATGTCCTGATTTCATTCCCAGAGGCTCCGAACAACCTGAATGAAAATGAGCAGGATCCATGAGAAAAATCATTTATAACTCTGGAAGTTTTCTATGCTACTTTTGAATAGGCAAGAGAAGATATATATAATGACATTCATTTTGAAAATAGGGGTATCAATATTCTTACATAAAAGCTTTAATCAAGAGAGCATATGGGGTAAAATTGAAAAACAAGATGGCCAATTGAGACTATTTTATTCTACATATTTTCAAAAAGTTGAAAGCAAGATAGACAATTCAAAGTATTTTACTGTAATGGTATTTTTTTCCTAAAATAATACAAAGTTGAAATTCTGTTTCCATTTTCATTAGTCTTAGTCTTATGACCATTGTCTGATTTTCAACAATCCCCATAATTTCTTTAACAATGAGGTATTTTCTTAGAAAATAGTTATTTTTCAATGACATAGTACCAAACTACTGCTACTGTAAGTGCCTATAATACAAGGTTATTTTGCCACAATTTCTAGTCTTGCATTGAAAACTGTGATGAGATATATTCCTACTAGATGAATATACTCCAATTTACTTCCTCATGATTTCTTTTTGCCTTCTAATTTCATAGTATCTCAAATGGCTACTTTTAGAACTCATCCTAGAGAATTTGGCTTTAAATGGAAGAGATAAGATAAAAGGCAAAGTAAAATGGCTACAAAAATGATTTTTAATTAAAACTGTTAAGAGACAAGCAATATCTAATCTCTTTTCTGACATCCTCATAGTTGGAAATTATATTTTTCTTTCATGTTCTTTTACATTGCTTTTTAAGAGCCCCACATACATTTTTGAGATTGGAGGGTAGAAAAATGATGAAGAATTCTGCCATTCAAGTTCTGAGGATTCAGTAAAGTAATTTAACTAGGCACTTTAAGTTAATTTGTGGCAATAATTTTTTTTCTTTTTTTTAAATTAAAGCTTTTTATTTTCAAAATATATAGAGGGATAATTGTCAAAATTTATACCTACAAAACTATGTGTTCTAATTTTTTTCCTTCCCTTCCTCCACTCCCTTCCCTACTCGGCAAATAATCTAATATATGTTAAACATGTGCCCTTCCACTATAACTATTTCTACAAATATCATGTTGCTGCAGAAAAATCAGATAAAAAAAAAGAGAGAGAAAGCAAACAAAATGCCAGCAAACAACAACAAAAATAGTGAAATTACTATATTGTGGTCAACGTTAAGTTCCCACTGTCTTCTCTCTAGGTGCAGATGACTTTCTTCATCACAAGATCATTGGAACTGATCTGAATCATCTCATTATTAACTAGAGCCATGTCCATCAGAATTGATCAAGGTATAATCTTCTTTTTGTGTGGCAATAAATTTTAAAGTGTCAAGTCAATAAACATTTATTAAGTTTTTGCTATGTGCTAGATGTTTTGCTAAGTTCTGAGAATTAAAAATAATAATAAAAACATAGTGCCTACTCTCAAGGAGCCAAAAGGTACATAATTTTATACATATAAGATATATGCAGGGTAAACAAGATATAATTTCAAGGGGAAAGAACTAGCTGCAGAGAAGGCTTGGAAGGGCTTCTTACTGAAGGTGGAATTTAATTAATCTTAAAGAAAGCCAGGGCACCTAGAAGGAGAAATGAGGAGGGAGATCACCACAGGCATGGAGGACAGCTGATAAAAATGCATGCACTATTGTACGTGAAGAACAGAAAATAGGTCAGTAGAGATAGATCCTAGAGTTTGGTTGGCAGTAAAGTGTAAGAAGCCTTAAAATGCCAATCTGAGGATTTTCTACTGTATCCTGAATATGTTAGAGTCATTACAATTTGAAGGAGTTGATATGGTCAAACCTATGCTTTACAAAAATCACCTTGACAATGGAATGTAAGATGGATTGGAGTAGAGAATACTTCCATGTAGGGAGATCAATCGGAAAGTCCATGAATATATCCTCAGACACTAAAAACAAATGAGGTATCTACATTTTAATCTCAGTTATCCAAAGGATATGAAAAAAAGTTGAGGTGCAAAAGAATTCAGAAAAAAAAACAGAAAAGCTGAGTTTGTTTTCCTACTTAAGTAACCATAAATTTCTAGGTTTTAGAAAATTATAATATATTTTGAAGATCTTTTACTTTGTTATTTCAACACAGTTATGGAATTCAGTTGTATGAATTGGTTTCTTCTTTCTAACAATGACAGTGATGACAATTACTACTATTCTAACCTACTAATGTATGTTAGTCTTTCTATCTAGGAAGTGAATAGCACATCTCTTACTGACCAGATGAAATAACTCCATATTAGGAAGCTGAAGACTAACAAGATAGAAAAGTTGGAGAATAAAGTTGATTATGTATAATTATGTGGCCTAAGGCACAGAGCATTGTTGCACCTTATGAATAACTATTATACTCTAATTTAAGGCAAATCATTATTGTAAAGGGGAAAAATAATAATTTACATAGCTTCCATTATAAATTTATAAATATTAACTCATTTGATCATCATCATAACTTTGCTAGGTATGGGTTGTTAAAGACATTTTACAATTGAGGAAACTGAGGCAAGTAGAAGTTAAGTGACTTATTCAAGGTCACATAGATACTAGGCATCTAAGGACAAGTTTAAACTTAGGTTTTTTTGAGTCTAGGCATAGTCCCTATCCATGTACCACATACCTGCCTGATGTATTAATTGAGTTCATTGAGCTTCCTCAATTAGTCAATTTGACTCCCCTTACTAATTAGTCATCTAAGGCAAATTACTTTGTATATCACCATTTTACTGATATAGATACAATCTGAATAAAATTATGCTTAGCCCCTCAAAATATTGTTTCTATAGGGAAGACTTGTGATGCTTTTAAGGTATCTACTAAGAATTATGTTCTCTAACTACAAGTTCACAAGTAATTTGTGTGTTTTGGGGGGTATGGCCTGGCTTTTTTTTAATATAATAAAACTATTAAAGTGTCCATGGGATTTATTTTCAAGCTGAAAAGTAAAATATATTTATATGTTCAGAGTGTGACTGTGCATTATATGGAGGCCTGACCCTCAGCAGTTTACATACTTCGGAAAAAGATGAACAAGAAAATAAAAACTAAAATCATAGTCAAAGAATAAACTTGTTTGATAATCCCCATGGGACTAAGGCTTTTCTCTTGATGGTTTTAGGGCAGATAAGTGACTTGTTGATGCCACACGCATATTTGTGATATCTTTTTATATAGTAAACAGGACAATAGTTCTACAATAAATATAAAATCTTATATTAAGAGCTGGAAGGAACTTCAAAGACTTTCTAAACTACTCAATTCACAGATGATGTAACTGAGTTTCAAAGATATAAAATGACTTGATCAACACCACACAAATAGTATATATAAGAAGTAGAATTTGAACAGAGATCCTCTAATTCCAGCATTTGTCACTTTTCTTTTTAGTCATATTTGTCAATCTGATAGGCATGGATCTCAGAGTTATTTCAATTTGTATTTCTATAATCAAAAGTGATTTAGAGAAGATAGATAGCTTTGATTTCTTTATTTTAAAACTGCCAGTTCATATCTTTTTTTTTTCCTGAGAAAATTGGGGTTAAATTACTTGCCCAGGGAAGTGTTAAGTGTCTGAGTTAAGATTTGAACTCAGGTCTTCCTGACTTCAGTGGTGGTGCTCTATCCACTGCACCATCTAGCTGCCCCCAGTTCATATCATTTAACCATTTGTCAATTGGGGAATGACTATTATTCTTACAAATGCAGGTCTTTTCTCCATTTAAGAAATGAGGACTTTATCAGAAGCACTTGCTATAAAAATTGTTTTCCTGCTTTTGGCTTTCTTTCTAATCTTGGGTACATTCATTTTATGCAAAATCATTTTAATTTAATATAATCAAAATTATACATTTTGCATTCCATAATGGCTTTATATCTTGTTTGGTTGTGAGCTTGTAAGTCACTTAGCTTCTCCTTTAAGAATCTGGATGTTATAACACTTGGTGTATACATATTTAATATTGATATTACTTCATTGTCTATAGCACTTTTTAGCAAAATGTAGTTTCCCTTTTTTTCACATTAGCTAAAGATTTTACCTTTATTCTCTGTGTGTCTCTCTGCTTCAAGTGTATCTCTTGTAAACAACATATTGTAGATTTATGTTTTCTGATCCACTCTTTTATCCATTTCCATTTTATGGGAGAATTTATTCCATTTGTAATCAGAAGTATGATTACTACCTATGTATTTCCCTCTAATTTATTCTTCCTCCTGTTTGACCTCTTTCTCCTTTCATCCTTTCCCTCCTCACCAGTGTTTTACTTCTGTCTGACACCTCACCCAAGATGAGGCCTCTTTACTCATTTGCTTATTCTCTTCCCCTCCTACTTCCCTATTGGGTGATATAGATGTTTATATTCAACTGATTATGTATATTTGAGACAATACTAATGAAAGCAAGGTCCAAGTGATGTTCATTGCCCACCTGCCTTCTTCCCCTTCACTATAATAATTTTCCATGCCTCTTAATATGAAATAATTTACTCCATTCTACCTCTCCCTTCCTATCTACCCAGTGTACTTTCTAATCTCTTAGCTATTTTTATGTCATTCTCTCAAATTCACCTTCTATACATATGCTCTATTTCTTCTAATTGTACTATTAGTAGTATAATTTTTTAAAAACTACAAACATCATCTTCTCATGTAGGAGTGTAAATCTTTCAGTTTCATTTAATGCTTTATTTTTCTTTTCTCTTTTTACCTTTTAAAGTTTCTCTTGGATCTGGATATTAGAGATCATTTTAAAAAATTCTGGTCTTCTTTTGAAAGCTTGAAATAATTCTATTTCATCAAATGACCATTTTTTGTCATCATAATACATATCTCCCTAATACTAAGCATAAGTATTATGCATAATTTTGCCAGGTAATTTATTCTTTTTGTAGTCCTAGAATCTTTCCTTTCTGGAATATCATATTCTATGACCTCTTTAATGTTGCAGCTGCTAAGGCCTACATAATCTTGATTGTGGTTCTCTGATATTTGAATTGATTCTTTCTGGTCATTTGCAGTATTTTTTCTTGATCTGATAATTTTATAATTTGGCTAAAATGTTCATTAGACTTTTGATTTGGGGATCTCTTTCCTAAGATAATTGGAGTCTTTTGATGTCTATTTTGCCTTCTGGATTCAGGATATAAAAGCAGTTTTCCTTGATAATTTCTTGAAAGATGGTATGTCCTCCTTTTGATTATGGCTTTCAGGTAGTCCAGTGATTCCTGGATCTTTTTTTGTAAATATATCTTTTTAATTTTTTCAAATACATACAGAAATAGTTTTCAACATTCACCTTTGCAAAACCTTGTGTTCCAAATTTTTTTCTCTCTCCTTCCCTCCCCTTCCCCTAGACAGCAACCAGTCCAATATAGATTAAATATGAATTCTTCTGAACATATTTCCATACTCATCATGTTGTACAAGAAAAATCAGATCAAAAGGATAAAAAGAGAAAGAAAGAAAGAAGTCAAGCAAATAAGAACAACAAAAAAAGGTGAAAATACTATCCTTTGATCCATATTCAACTTATGGGCCTATACTCAATTTCCAGTTCATTGTCACTAAAAAAAGACCTGATACAACACATTTTTGCACAAGGGGGTCCTTTCTCCTGTAGATATAGCTTCAGTAGAGTCACCACTGGATAAAAGGATAATGACATTGTTGAGGTGGGGCTAGCTGCTGTTTTACTGGGATGCTTTCGCTCCTAGACTGCTTTCTCCTTTTGCCTGAGTGAGATAGACCTTTCTTACCCATCTTCCAAGATGGGCTATTTCTTCTTTTAGTTTGTCCTATTATTTCAGAATTTATTTTGAGTATGCTATTTTATGATTGTTTTTGAGGTAAATAAGAGAGTTATGGCAATTTACTGCTTATTTCATCATGAATGAATTTTAATATTGTTTTTTCATTCAGAAAAGATCATTTTCTTTAATTCAAGATCACATTGAAAAAAAGGAAACAAAAATGTGAATGTGGCATTCAAAACATAGATATTATTTTTAAAAAGACCAAGAATAGAAGTAGTAACTTTTAGTGTCTCAGGCTATTTCACATTAGAACAAAATAGATTTCCCCTTCTTATTTCAAGATATCATTATTTTTAGGTGACACTGACCGAATTCTGAAGCTACAAGTATCAATTCACTTGGTAACTTCAGTGAAGATTTCAATTACTTCAACAAAATATACTGTTACTCAGGCAAAAACATTTCTGGTCCAAGAAATCCACAAACCACCCCAAATCTCCACATACTAAAATGCCATGGCAAAATTTTCTACTTGTTTTTCAATCTAGTGCTATATTGAGAAGAGACTACAGTGAGATTAATGCATTAACTTTCATGTCTAAATCTAGTGCTGATGCCTCTGGGGGAACAAGAATTATTTAACTTGGAGTCCTTTGATGGATAATTCTTGAACTTGATAACCGCTATTTTTATAAGCAGGGAGCTAGCCAAGAAGGATCCCAAAATGAATTTATGGTAGCAATTCTAGTGTTGAGGAATGACCCCTTTGGGAGGTTTGATGAATTTACATGTTGTACAGAATCTAAAAAAAAGTGAATTCTTGAAGTAAGACATGGAGATGAAACCTAAAATTTCCTCCTATATATCCTAAACCTTACTTGACCTTGAGAAGTAGGATTTCAGTAATTACTGTGCTTTTGTCACAAATCATCCATCATTACTACAACAAAAAATGGTAAAAACAAGTTCAAATTTTGTTCATGGTGAACAGTGACTTTATTTCATTTGTTCTGTTCAGCCACAAACTCAACAATATGATAATCCTGTTCTCGAGCATCAATCTACCATTGTGTCTAGTACACAATCACACAGACAAAGTAAGGCATATATCCAAAATTTTATATCCAGAATGCATCCCTATACATATGGAATCATTGTTTTTTGCTAGTTTAACATCAAAAAATAATTATTTTTCTTTAAAGTAAGGATAGCTAATGGAAACCTCACCAGATAGTTCACAACCAAGAAGCTCCATCCTTAAAGTACAGTGCCTCCTGCACACTTGTGGATACAGTCGGACATATTGAGATTTTATTGGAGGAGTGAAAGAGTTGGCATAGGGTGTATTGTTGTCCACATTTCCACGGAACACCTGTGAAAGATAAACAATGATTAAGATGATGAATTACACATATTTTTCTTTTGATTTTATAGTAGGACTTCATAAACTATGCTAAATGCTTGATAATATAACTGGATAATTCATTTGGAAATTTGAGCATTTAGGAATTGTGGGTTTTCATGTGCCCTGAAATAATTCAGAATATCAGCAGTGAATAACAAACACATAGAAATAATCTTGATTAAATTAATTTCATTATCATTGTTCACTGGAATATAATCTAAATTCTAGTAGCTATCTTCTAATGTACATTTATTCTGTTTTCTTCTTGGGAAGAAGCCTTCAGTTCTTTCTTACTTTTTCCTACCTTATGTCATAGATTCATAATACCATGCCAATTAACTAGTTTGTGCATAGTGCTATCTGACATGTTTACAATTCTACTAAAGCCTTCCCATCAGTGCTTCACTGTGCTGGGAAAGGGTCATGAAAACTACATCAACAGAATGCTAATTCTGATAGGTTCTACTAGGTTGGAAAGGTCTATGTATGGATTTAGTAGTGAATCGTCACCTAGAAATATTATGAGCTAAGTTTGAAAAGGGATTTTACCAGGTTGGTGATTCTAAGACTGTTAACCAAAAGAGACATGGTCACTGGAACCAGAAAAAAAAGAAGTTTCCTAAGTGATCTGAACTGTTTGCATGCCCTGATTTCTGATTGAATGTGGAATCTCTTTAGGTTTTATTAAATAATGGGCAGCTAGGTGGCGCAGTGAATAGAGCACCAGCCCTGAATTCAGGAGGACCTGAGTTCAAATGTGATCTCAGGCACTTAATGCTTCCTAGCTGTGTGACCTTGGGCAAGTCATTTAACCCCAATTGCTTAAGCAAAAATAATAATAATAATAGGTTTTATTAAATACATATAAAGTACAAATTTTTTCAAAGTTAATTCTACCACGTGAACTGAGTACATTTATTAACAAAATCATAGATCTTTTAAATATAGAAGTATATTAAGTATTATTATTCTTAAATTAGAATTATTTTTCCTTGAGCTTCTTTATGTCTCATTTTTTGATAAGACTTAATTTATAACTGGGGTTAGATGGGGTATTTGTATCATACAGTGGATCTGTCTGTGCTGCACAACTTCAACTGAAAATAAATAATTTATTTTTCTCAGTTATGTAGATATATAATCAAAATCACGGAACAGTTCTTTTTATCTTCCAATGCAGTGCTGAAACATTTTATTTTCCTTCCATTCTTGATATTTTATCCTTTTCATTAATTATTTAACTAATTATTAGATAGATTCTTCAATTCTACTTTATATCTTTATATGATGAAGTGTTTTTTTTTTCCTTTTGCAAGAGTTTTTAATGAATCCAGGGACTTAAATAAATAGGATTGATTACATATATATTTAAATAGGAAAAATTTTATGGAAATATGGGAAAAAACATAATCTGAGTAGACATATGAAAAAGAACAATCTGGTACTATTTCACTGTGATAGGCCTAGATTTTTAGAGTAAGAACTCCCTCATTCTTTTTCCTTATATTTCCTTACATTTAATTAGTAGCTCCTATAAATCTGCCATAGAGAATCCACTCAATTCACTGTAAGATTGTCTTGGGTTGTTTATTAATTTAGTAAGGCTATAGCACACTGTGTGTCAATCTTATTCATTATTTTCTCTTTTACAATTGTTGTACCTCTTTTCCTGTCTTAAAAAGGAAGTCATTGATATATAGATATGGGAACCATCTGTTTAGAGATGATAACTAAGTTCATGGGAGATAAATGAGATCACCAAGTGAGATTATTTTGGAAGAAAAAAGAAGGGCCCAATATGTAACACTGAGATTTACTCATAATCAATGAGATTTAGCATGGAAACAAAGAAGACCAAGAAACAGCAGTTAGGAAGGAAGAAAAGGATGAAAATCAAGAAGAAGAAGTGTCATTAACCCAGAAGGAAAGGAAAAAGTAACCTAGTATGTTAAGCTCATCAAAAGTATCAACTACTATAAAGACAAGAAGAATAAGGATTTAAAAAGACCAGTACAACATTTGATATTTGAGAGATAAATTATAACTTTGAAAAGAGTAGTTTCATTTGAATATACATACATAAATGCATATATATATATATGTATATATATATATATATATATATATATATATATATATATAGTGTGTGTGTGTGTGTGCGTGTGTCTTTTTCTTAATGGAGTTTAGCTGAAATGAGAGAACAGACATAAGACAAAAGCTAGCAGCAGTGATTAGAAACCATCTCCCCAACTTTTTTTCTAAAGGATTGAATAGTCATGGGCATGCTGGTCAACATTATATACTCCATAAGAAAAGGAGATGTTTAAAATTATCAAGATAGTAGGGACAATTTGTTTTAGGACATAGGAGGAGATATCAAAGGTACTTGTAGAAAGTTGGATTTGACAAGGAGAAGAGCTACTTCATTATCAAAGACTAGAATGAAGAACATAGTAGAAGATGTCAGAGTAATATGAGATGAGAAGAGAAAAAAAGGGAGTTCCCAGGAAATGATTTCAATTCTTTTTCCTCAAACCATGAAAGAAAATTTGGAACAATTTCTGTGGTAAATAGGACAGAGATCAATTAAAGTAGAGTAGATGGATTTTTTGGTGCAGGAATGATCCAAATGACATTATATAACAAATTTATGGTGTACTTAATCAGCATGATTTTGACTTCCTCCAATTTTATTCATCAAAATATGATTATAAGTGAAAAAAGTAGATCTTGGACATAATCTAGAATCGTGATTTTGGAATGCTATGGATAAGGTTACTAACCTTGGTAATATACATTCCAGGGATGTACATATAGATAATGAAGTTGAAGCTGAGCTAGTTCAGAGTTTGGGTGGCCTTGAAGAAAAGTGTGACAGAGAAGATGCATTAGGAAGATGTACAGATCATTGTAACTGACCTCATTTGTTGCATGCCTGTGAAACTTGGACTATATATCAGCATTATGCCAAGAAGCAGAATTTATTCCTTTTGAATTTTCTTAAGAAGATTCTGAAGATAATCTGGTAAGAAAAGGTACTGGACAATGAGGTCATTCCTCAAGCTGGCCAAACAGTCAAATTCTACTCTGTAGAACTCAACTCCATTGGGCTGGTTGTGTTATTTGAATGGCAAATGTATGTTTACCTACAAGACTAATTTACACAGAACTCACATAAGGCAAGTATTCCCAGAGAGGTCAGATGAAGTAATAGAAGGACATTTTCCATGTGTTTATAAAGAACTTTGGAATAAAATGTGAGCTATGAAAGAGATTACAGAAAATCATTCCTAGAATAATACACCATGACCAAGTAGGATTTATACCAGGAATGCAGGGATGGTTCAATATTAGGAAAACTATTAACATAATTGACTATATTAATAACCAAACTAACAAAAACCATATGATAATCTCAATAGATGCAGAAAAAGCATTTGATAAAATCCAACATCCATTCCTATTAAAAACATTAGAGAGTATAGGAATTAATGGACTTTTCCTTAAAATAGTCGGTAGCATCTATTTAAAACCATCAGCTAGCATCATATGTAATGGTGATAAACTGGAACCATTCCTAATAAGATCAGGGGTGAAACAAGGTTGCCCACTATCACCATTACTGTTCAATATTGTATTAGAAATGCTAGCCTTGGCAATAAGACAAGAAAAAAGAGATTAAAGGAATTAGAGTAGGTCATGAGGAAACCAAATTATCACTCTTTGCAGATGATATGATGGTCTACTTAGAGAACCCTAGAGAATCAACTAAAAAACTATTAGAATTAATCCACAACTTTAGCAAAGTTGCAGGATACAAAATAAATCCACATAAATCATCAGCATTTTTATACATCACCAACAAAATGCAACAGCAAGAGATCCAAAGAGAAATTCCATTCCAAATAACTATCGATAGTATAAAATATTTGGGAATATATCTGCCAAGGGAAAGTCAGGATCTATATGAGCAAAACTACAAAACCCTCTCCACACAAATAAAGTCAGATCTAAACAATTGGAAAAACATCAAGTGCTCTTGGATAGGTCGAGCGAATATAATAAAGATGGCAATACTACCTAAACTAATCTATCTATTTAGTGCTATACCAATCAAACTCCCAAGAGATTATTTAACTGAACTAGAAAAAATAACAACAAAATTCATCTGGAAAAACAAAAGGTCAAGAATTTCAAGGGAATTAATGAAAAAAAATGCAAATGAGGGTGGCCTAGCTGCACCAGATCTAAAACTATATTATAAAGCAGTGGTCACCAAAACCATTTGGTACTGGATAAGAAATAGAGTAGGGGATCAGTGGAATAGGTTAGATTCACAGAACAAAATACTCAATGACAATTGTAATCTAGTGTTTGATAAACCCATAGACCCCAGTTTTGGGGATAAAAACTCACTATTTGACAAAAACTGCTGGGATAATTGGAAACTAGTCTGGAAGAAATTAGGCATTGACCCATACCTAACACCATATACCAAGATAAGGTCAAAATGGATTTATGATCTAGGCATAAAGAATGATATTATAAACAAATTAGAACAATGTAGGATGGTTTACCTCTCAGACCTGTGGAGGGGGAAGGAATTTGTGACCAAAGAAGAACTAGAGGTCATCATTAATCACAAAATAGATAAGTTTGACTATATCAAGTTGAAAAGTTTTTGTACAAACAAAATGAATGCAGACAAGATTAGAAGGGTAGCAGTAAACTGGGAAAATATTTTTACATCCAAAGGTTCTGATAAAGGCCTCATTTCTAAAATATATAGAGAATTGACTCAAATATATAAGAATTCAAGCCATTCTCCAATTGACAAATGGTCAAAAGATATGAACAGACAATTTTCAGACGAAGAAATTGAAACTATTTCCGGTCACATGAAAAGGTGCTCCAAGTCACTATTGATTAGAGAAATGCAAATTAAGACAACTCTGAGATACCACTACACACCTGTCAGATTGGCTAAAATGACAGGAAATGATAATGATAACTGTTGGAGGGGATGTGGGAAAACTGGGACACTGATACATTGTTGGTGGAACTGTGAACGGATCCAACCATTCTGGAGAGCAATTTGGAGCTATGCTCAAAAAGTTATCAAACAGTGCATACCCTTTGACCCAGCAGTGTTTCTACTGGGCCTATATCCCAAAGAGATTTTTAAGGAGGGAAAGGGACCCACATGTGCAAAAATGTTTGCGGTAGCCCCTTTTGTAGTGGCGAGAAACTGGAAATTGAAAAGATGCCCATCAATTGGATAATGGCTGAATAAATTATGGTATATGAATGTTATGGAATATTATTGTTCTGTAAGAAATGACCAACAGGAGGATTTCAGAGAGGATTGGAGAGACTTGCATGAACTGATGCTGAGTGAAATCAGCAGAACCAGGAGAACATTATATACAGCAACAAGACTATACGATGATCAATTTTGATGGACATGGTTCTCTTCAACAATGATGTGATTCAAACCAGTTGTGCTGCGATGAAGATAGTCATATACATCCAGAGAGAGGCCTGTGGGAACTGAGAGTGAACCACAACACAGCATTTTAACGCTTTCTGTGAATATTTCCATGCATTTTGTTTTCCTTCTTAGGTTGTTTTTTCCTTCTTCTCTTTCTAGATCTGATGTTTCTTGTGCAGTAAGATAACTGTATTGATATGTATACATGTATTTTATTTGTCATATAATTTATCCTATCTAGCATGTATTAGATTACCTGTCATCTAGGGGTGGTGGGGGGGGAGGAAGGGAAAAGCTTGGGGAAAAAAAGTTTTTGCAGAGGTCAATGTAGAAAAATCACTCATATGTTTTGTAAATAAAAAGATTTTAATAAAAAAATTTCAAAACAAAACAAAACAAAACAAAATAAACAGTGTGAAGTACCTTTCTCAAGGACACTTGAAAAAAAAAATAAATAAAATGTGAGCTATGGGAGACAATGGCACAGGGCTGACCAATACAACATGCCTGCATCAAGGAAAGTGCTATGCTCTATAAGCAAAGCAGAATTGCAATAGGTGAAAAGAAATGTGAAAGTCACAAATTTAGAGACATCTCCACTTCAAATGTTCATATAAACTATTTTGCTTAACTTAAATAGGTAGAGCCTTCTGAGCTTGTTATTGGTTTGATCGGTCATAATCAAATACACAGTGCATTGACCCTAACATAGTAAGGTCATTTTTGTCCTCTTCAAGAACAAAGGACAACAACCAACTTAAATAGACCTTTGTCAACATGTCATAATGCTAGAAGAGGAGATCATGGGATTCAATAATAAAGAGTAGTGTAAAATTGAACTGATTTCACTAAAGGATGAAGATTGGGAGGAGAGGAGAGTTTATAAAATGCAGCAGTGATGGCATGGAGAAGTACAGAAGGGCTGAAGGTACTTTAGTACAGTAGAGACAAAAAACAAGAGGTAGAAGTTATAAGGCACAGAAAATAGATTATGATTAGAAAAAGGAAATTCAGAGTGCATGAACATGTGAATGGAATGCATTGGCAAAAACAAGGATATGAACTTTTCTATAGCTGAGGTGGAGGAAGAGGTCATGAAAAATTTGGAAGAGGAATGATTTGAAATGGATAAAGATGTAAGATTGGGCATGGGGTTTGTTCACAGTTCATTATCACTGAGATGGGGACAGTGTACAAAGTTGGGCACGTATTAGCCATGAATCCAGATATCTTCTCAGGAAATGGAGACAGTGCAGATGATTTAAAAGAGTTAAAGTCCTTCCTCTAAATCAAAAGATAGTCTGGGAGGAAAGTCCAATCAACAGCAGTTTCCCTATATTTCAGAGACATAGGTGAGCAAAATCATCAGTAACTGTTAGAGCTCCAGAGAGTTGATGGAAGGTTATCTTTGAGAACTAGGAAAATTGTTCTGAAATTATAATGTTCCGTGATTTGCAGTCATATATAATCACTGAAAGAATTCAAGTAAAAGTTGAGTTTCTACAGAGAGCATTTCAGAATCATTGGAAGTACTGCACTTTCCAAAATGCAATGTATCATCAGTTGCCTCCTATTAAATTCTGGGATCAGCTCATCAATCTGTGATGCTTGTCCAAAATACATGTGTACAAGGCATTTCTGAGTAGGGCTGTATATCACTGAAAGACTAAGCTTATAGAGAAATCATTTTCAGAAGAGGTTCCCAAGGTTCTATTGTCCCTGAGACCAGATGCCAGTGGTACATCTAGAAATTGGGGCAAGGAAAGAAAATAGATTGTGTGTGTGGGGGGGTGTGGGGGACTTGTTTGTGATTACTCACCAATATAGACACTGAAGAAATGCCTGAGATGATGATGGCAGTGTTCAGGAAACTAGAGCTCCCTGATCATTCCTAATGCCTCATGAGGCAGAGAGAGAAGACAAATGAGCTATGGCAGAGCTAAGGGGATTCACTGACAATCTTAAACCTTCCAGCAGCACACTTCAGCGGAAGAAAAAAGGACTTTATATTTGCTTTTACTTTGGAATATTGAGTTTGGGGGGTCTCTTCTTTCAAATTGTTCAAGAAATGGTATTATACTTAGATGGGAATGTGTGCTAGTTTTTTTCCCCTTTGACTATAATATTAATGTTAGTTTTACTGTATCAATATTATTTTTTTCTGGGACCTATTAACTAGGCCTAGGGTGACTTTAAAAATTCTCAGTTTTAAATTAGAGAGAATGAGCCACATGAGGTGAATAATCATTAAAAGTCCCCATGTTATGAACTTTAAATCATAAAGACCCACATATGCAGTCTTACTTTTTAAAAAATGTCATATGTAAAAGTGTGACTATTCCCTTCTCATTTTTCATCAAGCAAATTATCAAAATATACCTATAGAATTTATGTATGTATATATAGAGAGAGAAATGAAAAAATAGTCAATTAGACCTATAGTTGTTCATATCTTGTCAAACATATCTTTTTTATCTTACTGTGACATTTTTAGCAATTAATAATTGAGTGCCTTTAAAATTGTATTACCCCAATTCCCCAGAATATATTTCTCTTGTGTTTATTTGCTTAGGTCATTATTGTTGTCCCCAACTTTATATTCATAAGTATCATTGACATTTCCTATAATATATCCGGAATTTATTTGATAGAATTCAAATATGATTCATTGCTGCCAATGCAAATAATCTATTACAAAAATGATAGAGGTTTTGTTATATTCCACATCTCTTTCTTTTCATTCTTCTCCTTTGCTAAAGGTGTTACTGACAGAGACATATAGGTGGTACAGTGGATGGAA
This sequence comes from Myrmecobius fasciatus, assembly GCA_023553655.1. NCBI lineage: Eukaryota > Metazoa > Chordata > Mammalia > Dasyuromorphia > Myrmecobiidae > Myrmecobius > Myrmecobius fasciatus. Next base: position 89,860 of record JAJPUD010004213.1, on the reverse strand, counting down.
CACTGCTTTTGGAGTCCAGAAGGCTTGACTTCAAATTTGGCCTCAAACTTTTAGTACCTGTGTGACCTTTAATTGTCTCAAAATATATCTGAAGAGATGTTTAGCCAACTAGAGATGAGGGGGAAAACACTTTTACACGCATAAAACTTTTAAAGATCTCTGAATTCATTTTTGTGTAAGTATATTCTTTGTAGTCATTTTCTACATCTATTATGGAGTCTGTAGTTACTTCTAATTCTAATTCCTATAAAAGCAATGAATCTCTTCTTGAAGAAAGTTTTTTTGTGATATCTATGTGAAGATACTGGGGAATTCACCAGTTTTTCATTTTTTTCATCACATGATTCTTAGCCATCTTTTTTAAAAGTGTCTTTTTCAAACTCATATTTGCTTTCATATTGAAGTCACCAATTATTAATGCATAAACTCATTTGATTTGCTAAATTTTGTCAAATAATTCATAGGTTTTCTCTATTTCCTCATTTTCTATAATGTTGTTGTAAAAAATGGAGTTAGTTTCATTATAAAGTATTTACTTATATGATCAACATGAGCATTGAAAAATAACATAAACAAAAATCCCATGAAATTTTATTTCTTGTTTTCTTTTTGATGAAAAAAAGAATTCTGACTGACAACTTATTAAAGATATTTCAAATTGAATATATATGCTATTCTTTCATTAGCTGAATATATATCATGTCTTTTCATTTAATTTATATTGTTCAACTTCTCCAGTAGTGTTAATACATTGTTTGGTTACAAATATATTGAAAATATTAAATATTTCTAATTGACTTAAAAAATTGATTCTCAGGATTCTAGAGTTCACCTGCCTTTGGCAATAATTAACTAGATGCTTCTAGCCTAACTCTTTAACTTCTCTTCCTTTTAATATTTTCATCTGAAAAAAGATTAGCTATAACTCATATTAATATAGAAATTTATAATTTGCAAAGTGCCTTAAATTTATCATCTTATTTGTTTCTCAAAAATGAGATATAAATGATGCAAACATCAAAATTTCTACTTGATAGTTGAAAACAAAGGTTCGGAGAGGCTAAGACAAAAAGTCATATAGTTATTAAGAAGTAGTTGAACAAAGATATTTACAAAACGTATCTGATTCTAAATAAAGTTGTTGCAAAAGCAGAACAACAAAAACCAAACACCCCCTCCCCCAAAGCAAACAAACAAATAAACGAACAAAAACTACTGCCTTCTAATAAGAGAGTTGAAGTAGGAGGGGAACTCTCTCCCAGTTTTGAAATTCTGTGATTACATAACTGAGATTCAACTTAAGGAGGAGGTTTATCTATTCACCTATCCATAACAGTGATATATATATATATAGATATAGATATAGATATAGATATAGATATAGATATAGATATAGATATAGATATAGATATAGATATTGCATTAAAATATATAACATACTTGATATATTAGATGTTGAAGTGTATTAAAAATAAAATTAAGTATCTATAAATAAAAGTGAGGTATTTTTATTATCAACCCCAAATTTGAAAGGTCTCTAAGAATTAAAGATGTTTTTCCCCCAGTTGCAATGTATGGCTGTGAGAATTGGATTGTAAGGAAAATTGAGCACTATGGAATCAATTTCAGATTGTGGTGCTAGAGATGACTTTTGAGAGTCCTTTGGACAACAAGGAGAGTATATTAGGCAATATTAAAGAAATTAATTCAGACAATGTAGATCAAATATGTAAGGTGAAGCTTAATTTTTTTCAACACATAATAAGAAGACAGGACTCATTGCAAAAGATCCTGATGATTGGAAAGATTAAAGGCAAAAAGAAAAGAGGACCATAGGGGATGAGATTGATAGTGTCATGAAAAGAATGAGCATTAATTTGGACTGATTTTGAAAGATAGTGAAGTATACAAGAGTATGGCTTGATATAGGCCATAAATGACAAAGAGTTGAACTTGACTGAATGAGACTGAACAAACAACATAGTCAAATGAAATTAAAAGTCAACTCTTTTTCCTAGTGTAGAAAAACAAAGAGCTGCTGCTTCCCTATTGTTAAAAATCTAAAGATGATGATGATGATGATGATGATGATGATGATGATGATACTAATTCTTAGTACTAATTTTTCTTTCTTTCTTTTTTCTTTATTTTTTGGTCACTTGCTCAATAATAGAGTGAACCTAGATAAGAGTTAGGCAAAAGGGAAAGCCTTTTATGTATGTTTATGCTCATTTTATAGGTGAGTTGGCCAAAAGATATAATCCCTAACATTCAATTTTCTAGTCATAATCTTTCTTGTAATTTTTAGTCTGATTTCAGGATAGCATGCAGAATCATTAAGCTTATATTAAAAGGCCTTACAATTTGTTTTTGTTTTTGTTTTTTTTTTTATTAAGCTTTTTATTTGTATAACATATGTATGGGTAGTTCCCCAACCTTGATCTTTACAAAGCTTTCCAATACAAATTTTACCCCCAGTCCCCTCCCCTCCCCCAGATGGCAGGAAGTCCACTACATGTTAATAATGTTGAAATGCTTGAGAAGTTATGCAAGAAAAATCCTATCTACAAGAAAAGGCCTTACAATTTGAAGAAACCAGGTTTATAACGTAAGCCTTAGTTTATGTTATAAAAACTTCTTTGGGAATCTAGGGTCACCTCCATACCTTAATAAGTGTGACCCATCTAAGGACTTTTTCACATAAAAATCATTACTTTCGAAAAGTTTCTATTAGAATTCATTGCCCTTTAAGAAATATTTTCACCTAAAATTTTGAAATCTATGGCTATAAAACATTAAATCTATATTTATTATCAATGGGTATTGGACAATTAATTTTTTTAATATGTTGTGTTATTTTAGAGGTTAAAATTAACTCTGCTAATGTAATAAAACTAAATTAAAAATGAATGGGTACTTACTGGTAAAGTAATTAAAATGAAAATTGGTTAAGTATAATAAACAGGATTATGGTAACCTTGGGACAAAGTATTTATGGATATATCAATTAAGCTATAAGAAAGTCATACATGAAACCAAGTACAAATTTATTACTCATACTCAGAGAAAACTGTACATTATTGAATGTCAACAAATTTAATCTTCTTTTGGAGATATTAAATTCATTTGTTAATTGATGATAACAAGTAAATTTAATATTTTTAAATCAGTTTTACCATGTCTTCATTGGATCCTTTTACTTTATACATTGCCCAAGTCTTTCCATCATTACTATATGCAATTTTGTAGGATTTTATATATTCTGGACTTCCAATCCTTTTAGCTCCTTGGGTGATAACTCCAGTCACTCTCATCTTCCTTTGCAAATTTATCTGAAATGATAATATATCATAATTAATTGTCTAATAATAATTTTAATTTATTAGTTATTAATACTTCATTTTAAATTTCTTAGAAAAATTGTAATAATAACACATAAAAGAATAATTTTTTTCCATACTTTTCATGGAAACAAAAAAATTTTTAGCCTTTGAACAAATTATACTTCAATTTCTAATTCCTATGAAATTTGAAAAGTATGAAGCATCATTGAAAGGCAATATATTAATTAGAATTCTTGCTGATAAGATATAGACTTAAGAATTTGTTAATACCTCACAATGAATAAGTAAAAGAAACAAAAAAAGTACTCATAAAATATTGTCATGGTTTCTATATTATAAATGTGATATTTCTATCAAGGTGATAGGGAATCATCCAGTAAGAATGAAAATAGAACTCAGATGTTATCCAGACTTTCCCTAGGATTCCTATTTATAACAGCTTCAACAAATGGATCTTTGATCTCTAGTCAAAAGAAAATCACTAGTATAGGCAGCCCATTTCATTTTTGGATAATTTAAATTTTTTAATATTGTTCCTTATATGAAAATGTAGTTTGCCTACCTGCTGCCCCTAGTTGCCCTCTCCAGGAACAAGCAGAACAAGTTTATATGAGATATTTCAAATATTATTGAATTTGAACACTTTTAGTGCCCTTCCATAAGCCTAAATGCTTTCACTAAAAGTTAAATTCTCAATGCTAAATATATTAAGTTCCTCCACATGATCCTTATATGACATAACTTTTGGTGCCTTTTCATTTACCACTAGATATCTTCTAATGTGTTAATAACCCTTTTAAACTCTGAAAACTATAAATAGTCACAGTTTGGCAGATGGGTACTGAGTAGGACAGTGGGTTTGCTATCTCCCCTTTTCTGGATAGTATTCATTTATTCATTCACTGTTCTACAAATACATAGCACCCATCCAGCAATATCTGCCCTTAAAAAGCATGTTATATACCTGTGAGAGGTACCCAAGATGAACATGGATTATCATAATACATGGTAATTTTAGAAGAGAGAGAATACAAGCAAATGGAATTAGCATGAAAAGCTCCTTTCTATTAATGTAATCCTGAGAACAGGTTAGTTTTTTTTGTCTTCCACATTGTACTGATGAATCATATCATCAAGCCTATGATCCATTAGAATCAGAATCCTACATCTCTTTTCACACGAACAATTTTCTCAAATCTTTCACTTCCTCATATTAAAGTTAAGAAGTTAATTTCTGGAAACTCAGCACATAGTTTCACCTCTTTCCTATGTTTCATTTTTGCCTTTTGGAATAATACTTGGGTCCTGCAAGAAATTCACTATCTCCACCCCCATCTTTGTGCCAACAGTAAACAATCAGAAATCAGACACAGTCTCCAACCCACAGGCCCTCAGTGTAATGTAGACCAAATTCCTTTGGTATCTTTTCACATTTTCTGAAATGTTTATGCTTACAGAAGCCCCATTTCTTTTTTTTCCCCTTAAAAACTTACAAAATTCAAATCCCAGCAAAAATGACAAATTTACTAATCACATGAAAACTGTGAATCATGAACCAAGCAAAAAAAAATAAGCATTTTGAAATTTAGAAAAGTGTAATTAGAGGATTTTATATGAAACCATGAAATTCCGCTACATAAGTTGGTTATTTAAAAGTGTGTATTCAGTATAACAAAATAGTAACAAAATTTCTCTGTATCTTTTTTCTGAATTTTTTTCCTTTTCATTTTTAAACCTTTCATTGATTTTAACCTTTTTCATAACCACTGTCAGTACCAGCTAATTTGCCTCTTCCCCCAAACAGAAACTCCCTCCTGTAATAAAAATGCATCAACAAGATGTTCATATATGAAAATGTCTCATTCCACACCTCTAGTTCATTACTTCTCTGGCAAGAGTCAAGTTTTCCTACCATTTTTTTTTTCTCAAGGCAAGGTCGGTCAATGCATACAGTTCTAAAGTCTTACAAAGTTGCTACCCTTTACATTAGTATAATTATGATATAATTGCTCTGGTTCCCTTTATTATACATCTATCAATTCATGTTCATCTTTCCTACTTTCTCCAAATCCCTCATAGTTGTCTTTAATGCAATAATATTCTAATCCATTTATATAGCACATTTTTTTTTAGCCATTCACCAAGTAAAGTTACCCACTTTGGAAAATGCCAGAATTTTTCTAGAAAATTCACAATAGAAACAGTCATCATGTAATATATTCTTTATATAAACTGTATGTAAACAATAGTACACTACAACAGTATGATTTTTTTCAACAAAAATCATGAAAAACAATGGAAAGCTGGAGAAATCTCATTTTCTTAACCTTTACCATATTTCACAAAAGAAGCATTAATGATGATAGTTTCAGCTGAGTGAGGAGAATGAGCCACAATGTAGCATTGCAGAAAGGAGTGTAAACGGCATCTCACACAGCATTGTTGGGACTGCTTGGGATAATCCTTGTGCCGGGATTTACCTTGGAACTGCAGAAATCAGACTATTTAAATTTAGGGCTTATTTGAATAGTAAGTTTTTCAGAAGCTGCATTTAAAAAAAAAAAAAAAGATTCAAGAAAAAATCTAAGGGTGGAAAGACTGGAAGGAGTAAGCATTTGGTAAACACCCGTTCTATGACAGGGAGGAAATGAGCAATTATATAGATTTTTCCATGTACCAGTTACTACTGTTAAGAGATTTTTTGGAAATATCTCATTTGAACAACCCTGCAAACTAAATGCTATCATTATCCACATTTTACAGAAGAAGTTACTGAGGCAAAGTTATTTGCCTAGGATCACACAGTTAGGACCTGAGGCTAGATTTGAATTCAGGTCTTCCTAATTCCAGGCCCAGGGCTATTGTACCATTTCACTGCTGTTAGTTATCTGACACTGAAAGTCCAAAGAGAGAAGAGGGAAAGATATTGACAGGATCGTAAAAAGTACAGGTGTTTTTGACTGACCCAGATTTATTATTATCCAAGTACGTCAGTGTTTTCTTTCTCCAATATTTAAGCTGATAGCATAAAGATTAGCAAATCTGTCTCCTTCATTTTATAGATGAGAAAAGAGGTTCAAAGCCCCTAAATTCATGTCTATTCACCCTCCAGTGTTTTACTGATTGTCCATTCCCCTACCCACCACTTGGCTCTTCATAAGCCATGTTCAAGAGTCCCTGAAAAGTCTCCTTCATCCATGAAGAACAGCTTATGACATAGGAAAAAGAGTTGCATTGGTCTTTTAGAAATGACAGTCATGTGACCTAAGATTTTGCTAAAGTCAATCATTCTTATTATCATGGCTGATATCACCTGAGTGAGTTGTAAATCAGGTTTGCTATCAGCATTGTAGAGAACCCCAGTGTTCTGGGAGCAGAACAGCATCCCTGGCTATTCCTAGGATGGTTTGGATTATGTTCTTTGCTGAGATGCTTGGTCTATCTGGTTTGATTGGGATGCTCATTTTCTTTCTCAAGTAAGCCATCTTCTCTCTTCTTTCTACTTCTCTAATTTTTACCCCTGCACAGAGTATCATATAAAATCCTGTCTTAATACCCATTTGTCCAAATGTTGTCTAGAACAAATAGCCTGATACTAGGTACAATCATCCAGCTGGTATATGGTCTTGTAAATGCTCAAATGTCTTCATAACTCTTCTATTTATATCTCTCCACAATGGACTAAATACTATTTCTTCCCTATCCCTTGGCTCAAGCTAAGCTGAGGTCTTTTTGAGCCAGACAGCTCAGAACAATCTCCCAAACCATTTGCTCTTTATAGTTTTTATGTTAAGAAGAAAGAAAATTTTCATTTTTCTCTTCATTGGATGTTTATTCCTAAAGATTTCATATGTTGATAACATTGATGGGGCAAGAATTTTCAATTTCCTAAGCTAAATATGAATCTTATATATGTAGGTGGTTTTTCATACTTTGAGTTTGAATGTAAAGTATTGCAATTTCCTTGGATGTTATCATTGGAAGTTCAAGACTGCTGTTATAACTTGATATTAATAAGAGTTGTATAATGTGGATGCATAGAATATACCAATAATGATGTAGCACTGAGTCAGGCTTGATAGTGATATTCTTAAATGATATCCACATTTCAAAGGCCATTTGTGAATGATTCTTCTCATTGGTAATACCTAATTACAAAATGGTTCCACTCCAAAGTGATGAAATTGGTGAGCCCTTGGGAGAAAAAAATCCTCATCCTCTAGCTTCCAGTTTTAAAAAGAAGACATAGAGATATATATTCTATTTAGATCCCTGAACAGAAAGACTCGGAAGAAACAAATATGTAGAGGAGCCAGCACATTAATCATTTTCCTATCACTGGATCACCGTGCTAAAAACTCTGGGGAAACTCAAGGGAAGAGACTTGGTTGAGCTATTAAGAAATGTGTTTTGAATGAATGAATTAAAAAAAAACTATAAAGTTATAGAATATTTTATTATCAAATGCAATTTATTAAATTAAGTTTACTTTTAAAACAAAGATTCAAAGTATTTTCAGGATTCACAAATAAACCTTTTAATATGCATATAAAATGAGATCATTTTAAGTAACTAAGAGAAAATCAATTATCAATATGCACTTTTATTTTTATTAGCTTGGCTGAGACTTGAAGCAAGGTACATCTTTTAAGAATTTAAATAAATCATTATCTCAGGAGAATTTAAAATAAATATGAAACATAGTGTAGAGTATCTGAAAAAAGTCTGGAGCAGGTACAAGTACAGCTAGGTCATAATTACCAGTTTAACTGTGTGATCTTGCACAGGTCGCTTGACTTTCATTATCACGCATCTACATAATGAACATATTCATATTTTCCTGGTCTAACTTAAAGAATTGTTGTGATGATCAAGGTATACACTCTACAAAAAAAGTGCTTTTAAGATATTAGCATTATGTGAGTGTGAATAATTATTTTTTATAGCTAATTTGCTTCCAGTTGTTTGCTATTCCTCAGCAGTCATTACATGACATCTCACTCCTCCTACACAATCTCTGCTCTCTGATTTTTGTGACAATATTTTTTTTTGTTCTCCTCCAAGTCAATGACTTGTTTTCAGTCTCCTCTCCTTTAATTCCATCCATGTCATGCTCGTTGAAGTATATCCTCCAATGCTCTGTCCTGAGCTTCCTTCTCTCTAACATCTATGCTATCTTACGGAGTGAACTCATGAGTTCTCACGAGTTCAGTTATTATTTCTATGGAAATAACTTCCAGATCTTTGTTTTCAGATCTTGTATTTCCTCTGACCTTATGGGTCCTGCAACACCAACTCTATATTAGCCAATTTGGACTAGATATCCAATAGACATCTCAAAAGCATCCCTTCTCCAAAGAGAACTTATCATCTTTTCTCTAAAATGGATAGTTATCAAACTCTCCATTTATGGTTCAGAATTTTACCTTCTTCCTAGTGTCATTCTAAACATTTCACTTTCCCTTAACCAGTTCTCATATCCTGGCATTTTTATTTTCACAATATTTCTGGGATTTGTGCATTTCTCTCTATGCATATAACCATCACCCTCATTCAGACCCTCATTATTTCAGCTGAACTAGTTCATGGATCCCATATTGGTTCTGCTTCTAGTCCTTCCACATTCTAAACTATCTTCTAGCTTCATATTATCTCTAAGATCAAGTATGAATGCTTTTGTTTGATTTTTACAGCTTTTCACTACCTGAATAAACCCTATCCAGATTTCTTTCACATTTCTTTCCCCGTATTCTGTGGTGTAGTGACTTCTCATACATAGACATTGCTCTTTTCTAATTTTTTGCCTTCCATTGGTTCATGCCTCAAATTTTCTCTCTGTGTATCATTCTGTGTCTCCATTTTTTCTCTCTGTCTCCATCTCTGTCTCTTTCTCTCTTTCTGTCTCTCCTTTCCTTCAATATTCAATTCAAGTAGTGCCTTTTTCATGAAGCTTTTCTTGACCTCCCTCTTAGCTACTACTGTCTCTGCTTCAAGGTTACCTTGTACCTGCTTTGCTATATGTTTCTATTTTGTCTTTGTACAATTTATGTCATAAAAGCCACCTAGAAATTGGTAGGCACTGAATAAATGCTTATGTACTAATTATTTTAAATGCCTGAAATTTGTAACATTAATTGTACTGTGTTAAGAATAGTGCCTGACCTGTGAAAACTGAGTATGGACTACATTATAGCATTTTAACACTTTCTATTGATGTTTGCTTGCACTTTTTTCCTTCTTAGGTTTTTTTTTTCTTTCTCTTTCTAGATCTGATTTTTCTTGTGCTACAAGATAACTGTACAGATATGTATACATATATTGAACTTATCATATATTTTAATATATTTAACATGTATTAGACTACCTGCCATCTAGGGGAGAGGATGGGGAGAAGGAGGGAAAAATTTGGAACAGAAAGTTTTGCGAAGGCCAATGTTGAAAAATTACTCATATGTTCTATAAATAAAAAGCTTTAATTAAAAAAAAAAGAGAATAGTGCCTGACATATTGTGAGTTCTCTTTATGTCTGTTCTCTTCCCTTCTCCTGTATTATTCTATGTAATCTAGTAAACACTTTCTGATGATCATCCTCAGTTTATTTAAAAATTTTCAATCATCTAAAACTATCCACTGGTATAATCTAAATGAGAGATTTCTAATTTTACCTGCATAATAATTCAGCTAGAATATATGAATAAAAATCTAAAATCTTTATTCTGTAACTGCCAAACTTTTAAATAGCACATCACAATTATACTTCTTTTAAAGATTATTTTCCTTTTCCTTCCATCTGAGGAGAAAAATATGAAAGAAGGTGACTGGAAAACTCCTTGGGTTCTTTATTCCCCTGTACAAAAACCATTCTCTTATTTTTTTCACAGTTGGCTTGTTCACACCTTTAAATTTAGCTATTTCTTTCCCTTTCTTTCTGTTGCTATGATTAAGAAGACTCTTGATTTAGAAAAGACTCTGCTACATTTTTGGAACTGATTAAGATGATCAATCATCTTGCTATTTCTTTTTTAAAAGTATCAGTGACTGTTCTACTCAATATCAGTATCATTTTGGGTCACAGTAAAACTTTTTGTTCACAAAGTCTAAAAAATTAGTATATGGATTAATGAAATCAGAATAACTTCAAAATATACATCTCCTAATAGGTTGGAATGCTTCCTTCCCCCCCCAAAAAAAAATAAGGTCAGGAAAAATCACATTCTAAGTTATAATCCCTATAATTAGCATATAAATATGAGAATTTTCCACTATCTACTTAGTAACTTTTTCATTTACTCTGGGTAAACTTTGTGGAATATTTACTCAATTCAAGTGGATTATTGAATTATGAAAAATTTTGGAGCAAAATTAACAGGGCAAAAACTTCTTTTGAGAAAAAGGGCATTATTAAGGACCTGAATCATTATTTTGGTTGCTTTCCTTTGGTGATTATTATGAATATTTTATTGGAGAAAAGGATATAATTACTTTTAAGGCAAGTAGGGAAAAAACATACATGGGTCAGTTTGAATTTTCATCTTTTCACACACACACACATATTTAAAAAAAATACACCTCAGTTTGCACTTAACATAACTAGGCCTATGCAAAGAGGTAGGAAACAATTTTTGCTTATGATTAACATTTACACAGAGCTGTAAATTTTCCAAAATAGTGTCTGAAGCTAGATTTGAACTCAGAGCTTCTGTACTGTAGGTATAGCTTTCTAGCCACAATGCTACCTGGTCACCTATTTATTCATTCATTAAATAAACATCAAGCAAATACTTTGTTTTATAAAGAATAATGTATTGCATAGTGAGCCAGAGTTTGACCATCAAGAAGACAGGTTAAAATCCTGATTCTAAAAAATACTGGCTCTATAATCCTAGGCAAATCTCTTAACCTGTCTTATCATGCCTGAAATTCTCTTTTCTTATCTCCACATCTCTTCCCTGGCTTTTATCAAGTCTCAGATGAAGTCCCATCTTCCCTGTGTTGACTATCTTCAATTTATCATGTATATATCTGACTTGCACAGAATCTGCACTTTGTATTCTTTTTTAGACTATAAACTCCTTGAGAGCAGGAAAGGTCTTTTTTTTGGGTATAGTCATTTTTTCTGAATGAATGCAACTAATCTCTTAATCAATACAGAATTTAATCTCTCAGTCTTGCAGGTAGCTTTCTAAAACCATAGCTGAACTTTATTTTAGAGGAAATTTTCTCCCTGATGAAATCAGAAGTTCAATATACTCCTGTGAAAGAAAGAAAGAAGGAAGGAAAGAGAGAGAGAGAAAGAGAGAGAAAGAAAGAAAGGCAAAAGAAAGAGGGAGGGAGGGAGGAAGAAAGGAAGAAAAAAAGGAAATAAACACTGTAATTGCTAGTGACAGAGAAGAAAAAGAATTTTAAAAGGGAATAGGAAAAAGAGGAAGGAAGGAAGGAAGGAAGGAAAACAAAGAAAGTAGAGAAAGAAAAAAGAAAAAGTAAAGAACAGGAGAAAGAAAAAAGAAAAGGAAAAACAAAGAATAAATGAAAGAAAAAATATTTCTGAAAAGCTATTACCTTAAGCAGAAAGATGTTTCTTCAGAGAGAGAGGGAAAGATAATTATCACCTTATATTTTATACAATATATTTTAAATATTGTGAATTGTTTATTTTCCTTAAATATATCAATAGTAAATGGCTTTTTCCATACTGTTTTAAAGGATCAAAATTGAAACTTTATGAAAATATGAAAAGAAAGGAGAAAACTTAAACAACCTCACATTATTGTTAACTCTTATGAACAAAACTCATCACTGATTCCAATACAGGATGAAAATTCTCTTAAGATTTTTGGGAAAAAATAAAAACAACAAACAGCAAAGGAAGCAAAAAGAATCAAAAAACTCTCTCACCAATAACAACTCAAACCCTATATAAAAAAAACAAAACAAAACAAAACAAAACTTTTTTATGGGAGCAAGAAATACAGGTTTTGCTATAATGGCCTGTCAGTAAAAGTAATGGAAATTCTGGGGGTTGGTTGTTATCCTTTTTTCTCAAAGATGACCAAAATAACATCATTATATTGGAATAGTTACAGCATGTCCAACTGTGGCCAATCAGATCAATACAAGCTGAGAATCCTTTGCCACAAGTTAGACACAAATGGTCCCTATGAACATTTGGAATGGCTTCTCTAAGTGAGCATTTCACATTTCTTCTGAGCCAATTCAATTCTACTTTGCTCATAAAGCAAAGTAGAATTTTCTTTCCCTTTTCTAATGAGGGAACACCATGTTGAATGGTCCAAGGCTGGTATCTCCCTTGCATATAATCAATTATAAAGTTCTCAAGAGAGACCTTTATATTTCTTTCCCTTTCTTTCTGTTGCTATGATTAAGAAGACTCTTGATTTAGAAAAGACTCTGCTACATTTTTGGAACTGATTAAGGTGATCAATCATCTTGCTATTTCTTTTTTAAAAGTTTTTAAAACTTTTTTAAAAGACCATCTTGTGAGTGCTTGCCATATGTGAGTTCTCCATTCTTTAAATTGAGTACACAAAGAATGCCACCCCCAATTTTGATGTATAGCACACTCTCAATTAAAACTATCTTGAAATTCAGTATCATTAAAATATTATATGAAATCTCCAAATTAAAAGTAAAATGTCACTTCCATTAAAAAAAAATAAATCAAAGAAACCGAGATAGACAAAATGTAAAAAAAAAAAAAAAAAAACAGCAATAGCAATATGTTTTTTTTTTTTTAAGAATTCAAGGAGCAGGGGGCAGCTAGGTAGCATAGTGGATAGAGTACCAGCCCTGAAGTCAGGAGGACCTGAGTTCAAATCTGGTCTCAGACACTTAACACTTCCTAGCTGTGTGACCCTGGGCAAGTCACTTAACCCCAATTGCCTCAGCAAAAAAAAAAAAAAAAAAAAAGGTTAGAGAAGTTATTTCAATTTGCAAGTATAATATGTAATACCTACAGTTTAAAAGAAGAAGCTTAAATTGAATAAAATAAATGAGATAACCAATTTTTCTTACGTTGTTTAATTATTCCCCCATCAATATCATTATTGATTCTCATATTTATAGATCTTTAATTCATTTATAAGTAAATTTAAGTAAAATTTATAAGTAAATTTTGCTTTATAAGTACAATTAAGAAATATTATACATAGCTAAATTGTATTCACTAGTCAGGGTAAATTTGGCAATTATGGGGTCCATTAAAGATTTGACTTAGAAGGTTGGCTGTGGGATTAGGAATGCCCTATCAACTTGTGAGATTAATAAATAATTTGTTAAGGCCGCCACTAAGTATAGGGAATATGGAAGCTTGGTAGTAATTTTGAGCTTTGAGCATGGAATCCATTTTCTATTGGCACTCTGCATGCTTAAATCACTTTTTATTATGAACAGTATAAACAGTGGATAGTCTGAATCATGTTTACATCCATTTTAGAAGCCAAGTTCCTTGTTTGATACGGCTGAATGTTCTCTTTTCAATTATCTTTTATCTTGTTTCAATTATCTTGTTTATACTTTTTTGGTGGTTGGTCAAATTATCTCTGTTAGCATTTTTGACTCATGAGCTGAAGACTCATTTTCAGAAGCTTAAATAGTTGAAACATAATAGAATCAAAAATAAATTCAAAGTTCCTGATTTTCTCAAAACCACAGAAAATATTATTTAAAGCTATTTATTTATTACCCGATATTTGGAGGCCTGGAAATATCTTAGATATATTGCTACATGGATGAACAAAAAATCTTCATCTCTACTAATAGAAGCTATACCAAGAGATTCTTTTGGTCCAAGTAAAAAAAAATGTAATGTAATTTTGAGGAATTTATTTTTTGAAGGTGCTTAATAGTTATGTTACAGAGTTCACAAACACCTGACATTTAAGAAGAATTTGCTTCCAGCTTTTAAAGATTGCTAAACCTGAATAACACCGATATCTCAAAAAAGTGGGTGATGGATTTGATATCTAATGTCACCTGCAGCTTCAACTTTTTATGATTTTATCATCAAGGACTGGCAATTCTACATGTTTAATCTCTATTAGTGCACTATAATCAATGTTTTCTGATTCCTTCAATGTTAAAAAAATAAGATTTATTAATTATCTTTCTGGATACTTCTATTATCAAATTGTTACCATGTTAGTCCTTCTGCCTTGATCATTCTGTCTCATATTAACTCATGCATATATTTGTGAGTCAAGCGTAATGGAGACTTTTGTGGTTGTGTAGAACCTACAACAGAGTTTCTCTATATGGAATTGTTCTTCAGTCATTTCAGTCATATTTGACGTTTTATGACCCTTTTTGGAATTTTCAAAGACACTGGAATCATTTGTCATTTTTTTTCTAACATTCTACAAATGGGGAACTGAGGCAAACAGAATTAAGTGACTTACTCAAGGTGACATGGCTAGCAAGTTACTGAATCTCAATTTGAATTCTTGAAGATTGAGGTTCCCCTCCCCTCTATCCATTGACTATCTGGCACTTGCCTTGGAGAGTCAAATAGAAATTTGACATCTAACTACAAATTTAAAAGGCTTTGAGACATCTATAAAGGCCTGTTAAGGGAGATTTTGGGAAGATGGTGGAGTAGGTTGGTAAATTTCAAGTTCTCCCTATTTCTCCCAAAAATAGAACAAATTTGCATCTCAGAATGAATATAGACTGGAGAAAAATCAAGAAGACTTGGGACAGAATGGAGGTCCTCCTGATACAACCCAAGGTCTGAAGAAAGTTCCTGGGCTGGAAATTAATCTATCTGAAGTGCAAACATCTCTAGGCTAGCTCCACAGAAACATCTAGTGAGGACTTTTCAGGCTAGCTAGGTGTGGCTGGATTCTCTGCAGGAACCACAAAGACTTTTACCTCCTGGACTGTTTGTCCAGTTGGAATCTGAATCCAGAAGGACTGAGTGAACCTTGACTGACTAGGAATGCCTAGAAAAGCTGCTGAGACAGGCTGGGTGAGAATGAACTAGCACCGAGTGAGTGCAGAAGCAATGGCTGCTGGTTAGCTGCAGGACCTTTCAGGACACTTGAGCTCTTTGTCTGGGGTTCTTTCTTTGTCAGACAAAATAGCTGAAGGGAAGCTTGAGGCACCCTCTACAATTAGAGGTGCTTACACTAATACCTATTATTAAAAAAAAATGGAATCAGCAAAGAAAAAAGAATCCCACCATTGAAACATATTTTGGGAACAAGGAAGAAAGGGTTCATCTTCAGAGGAAAGCACTTTAATTAAAAAAGCTTCTACCCCTAATGTTGAGAATTATAGAGTGAAGACCCCTCAGAATATAGGCAGTCATGGAAAATTGCTAAACTAGTCTTTACCTCAATATGTGATCAAAGAAAAGAAAGAAATGTAGAAAATTCTAAGTACAGGATGCTCCAGATGTCCCCTAAAGACATCTTGCTGATATGGCAAGAGTTAGCCTTTCATAATAAATATTTGCCTAACCTTATATTTTAGATTTCCGCATGAGATTGTAAACTCTTAAGACTAGAAAAGGGACCAGGAGGAGCGGAGGTTTATTGTGATTAGGGATTAAAAATTCTTGAGCTTTCTGCAACTCAGAGTGGTTTTTCTGTGATACTGTACTTGCTCTGTGTCTTAGGGAATCACTCTTTCTCAAAATAATAAAATAAATGCTTTTGCTTTTTACCTTGAGATGTCTCTCTCCATTTTGTAACAAACTTAACCATACAATGGGAAATGGCTCCCTGCCCAAGGAGAATTTATAGAAGAACTCAAAAAGTAATTTAAAAATCAAATGAGATACATTGAGGAAAAAAAAATAAAATAAAAACCATCTAAGAAAAGCAAGAAATTATTTTAAAAAAAGGTTAACCAATTAGAAATGGAGTTATAGAGTTTCAAAGATGAAAAGAATTCTTTGAAAATTAGAATCAGGCAAGGGAAAGCCAGTGAAACTATGAGAGACCAAGAAACAACAAAACAGATCATAAAGAATAAGAAAATAGAACAGAATGTAAAACATTTTATAAGAAAAATGACAGATCTGGAGAACAAATCAAGAAGAGAAAATATAAGAATAATTAGACTGCCAGAAAACTTTCTGTGAGCAAAAACACAATAATGCAGGAAATAATTCAAGAAAATTGTGCGGGAGTGATAGAACATGAGGGGAAAGTAGAAATAGAAAAAATCTACCAATCAGCACCTCAAAAATTTCCCTTGTAGAAAACACACAGGAATTATTGCCAAGTTTCGAACACCCCAGATCAAAGAGAAAATTTTTCAAGAAACAAGAAAAAAAAAAGCAATTCAAATATTCTGGAGTTACAATTAGAATTGTACAAGACTTCTCAGTAGCCATAGTAAAATACCATACATGCTGGAATCATATCTACTGATAATCAAAAGAGTTAGGCTTGTGGTCAAAAATATCAATCTGTAATTTTGAATGAAAAATAATGGACATTAATGAACTTGCAGATTTTTTGGACTTTCTAGCAATCAAATCCAAACTTAACAGAAAATTTAACATGTAAGAGTCAATATCAAAGACCAAATTTAAGGAATTCAACATAGACAAACTTCTTAAACATGGACAGATTGGTTTTTTAACATGGGAAATGTATATATGTTTAAGATTCAAATCAATAATAGGGTAGCTTGAAAGAAAGATTGGCAGAATTGAAGTAAAAATGGTATACAAATGAGGTACAGAGGAAGAATAGACACAGAAGTGTTAGAGCAGGGAGCGCTAGTAGTTTTGAAAACCTACTCACATTGGAAATGGATTCAATAGACAACACTACATATATACCTTGAAAGGTATAGCACCCTTCAAAATCTATTAAAAAAAAATCAAGATGGAGGGAATGTGGATGTGGAAACAAAGAAGAAAAGGGAAGGATCCTTGGATGGGGGAGTTAAGTAATAGCAAGGCAAGTTATGGAGCAGAATTTTAATTCGAGTCAGCAGGGAGAGGAAAAATATGTGTGTGAATGTGGGGTTTGTGTTGTATGTGTATATGTACGTATGTATACATAAATGTATCTTTTCTTAATTGTAGCTTGCTTGGAGGTGGTGGGAGGGGGAAAAAGAATATAGTAAATAAGGTTCTCAATAGAGATTCAGAGAACAATTTACAAGGAAATAAAAGAAAATGAACATTCATGAATATAATTTCTTTAACAAATATATATACTTTCTTGATCTGGTAATCTGTTGTTACTATTTGGAATCTTCCTTGATATTCTTCTGGGTACATGGCAATATTCTCATTTGTTTTGTTTTATATTCCTTTTATTTTTGAAATAAAATAAATTAAACAAGAAGAAAAAAAGAAAGAAAGAAAGAAAGAAAGAAAGAAAGAAAGAAAGAAAGAAA
>JAJPUD010004213.1:55650-72130 GCA_023553655.1 Myrmecobius fasciatus | reverse complement strand
AAAGAAAGAAAGAAAGAAAGAAAGAAAGAAAGAAAGAAAGAAAGAAAAAGAAAGAAAAAGTGGCCTATTCAGTTCTGGGATATCACAGTGACTCTTTCAATCAATGTACAAGTTGTTCCCTATACATTCTTTCCTAATCTCCACTTCATAGAATTTCTTCTTTGCAAGCATGAATCAGAGACTATCCTATTCCTAAAATCTTTGTATCAATAAAATAGAATATTAGATGTTGGATATTCACATACAAAAAATATTCATCTTATGAAAATGAATAACATTTTATTTGGATTTTTTAAGATAATAACTTCTTATATACAGTCATTTTTAATTAATGTAAAAAGTTAATTACTAAATACTTGACAGAAATTGAAGAGATACAAAGAAAAACAACTAAAAAAAACAATTTTTAAAGTAAAGCATTAGAAATCATTGGTAATTAGCAAGGCAATATAGTATGATGGGTGAAGTGGGGTGGGAATTTGATTAAGAGATAGAAGACCTTAGTTTAATTCCTGATTTTACACTTGTTCTCTATTTCCCATTAGCTTTACTGTTTTGGGGACTTTCATTTCTCTATCATCCCTTCTTTCCCTGACAAACTTAACCTGTAAGACTAAATCTGGCTTTTTATTTTATTATTTGTATCTTATCAGTATCCTGTCTGTGACTGCAAATATCAGTGGTACTGGGTTCAGTAGTGGTATGGCAGAAGCATCATGGTACAATGAATGGAGAAGGGGTCAGCCTTGGAATCAGGAGAATCTGAGGTTCATGTATGGCTTTTATTATATATGAACTGTGTTACCACAAACAAGTCATTTAACTTTTCACTATTATCATTTAACCTTTCACTATTACATTGCTGATTGACTTTGTTGAAGGGATGTTCAAGTCGGTTCCCTGCACAAATAACAAGCATAAATCTGTATCAGAATTAAAATAGAATAAAATACATGTCTTGAGAATCAAATCTTCATCATTTCATTATTTCTATTTAATTTATAACCAGAATAAAATTGTGAAAAAATATTCATTAAAATGAATTCAGCTTTTACAAAGGACTCTAGATCATGTGCTTAAGAAATAAATATTTTTATGGTATTCCTAGGGCAGGAATAGTATCTGGAAATATCACTTTCCTCATACAGCAACACTGAGACTTTGCTTTGCTCATTTGTTTGAAAGGTCTATTTGCTTTTTGTTCTGATAGCATTTAGATTTAATTGTCATGAGCCTCATCTATGTGGTATATATTTCCATGAAGATGGTTCTTTAGAGGAGTTTACCCTTTTTGATAGTGGGCTGCAAATAAAAATCAATTAAAATTAAGCAGAATATCTAATTATTTAGTTTTTATGATTTGATTGAGTCCTCAGCTATCTTACCTAGCCCAGGTTAGAAACAGCAGATTAAAGTTTCTGGAGCAATCAGAATGAGATTGAGCCTATAAGTATCTCTACAATTCCAATGGATATTTGAAGAGATGATAATTATCTCTAAGAAAAGCAGAATATTTATTCATGACTAAGTCCTATTTTCTTAACCCTGGGAAAGAGGAATAAACATTGTGCTTACTATGTGTCAGGCACTATGCGAAACTCTCTACAAAATATTTCATTTGATCTGGCAGGTAGATGCTATTATTATTCCCATTTAACAGTTTAAAAAGTTGAGGCAAACGAAGTTTAAGTGACTTTCCAGGCCAGTATTCGAACTCTAGTCTTACTGATTTCAAGTCCAAAGCTGTATTCACTATGCCACCTAACTACCTCAACATCCAACTAAAATATATAGGTTCATTAGTAGAGAAGAGAATTTTCTTGTCACTAAATGCTGTGGAAATTTATCATCTAGATCTTTCTATAAAGGACTCTGGGAAACAAAATAGACTGTGTGTTCACTACAGTTTTGCAAGATACAGAAACATTCTTCAAATAGACATTTCTTATATTGATCCTCTATAAAAGCTGGAGGTATCACATTAAATCAGTTCAGTGAAAGCATTTATAGAGAGAGCTAATAAAATATGGTCCAGGTAAATAACTTTTTGCTGGTATAACTTAATATTGGTGTAGAGTTTTGAGAATTTAGCACAATATATAGTTAGCATATCTATTAGCTTTCAAATGCTCTCAAAAGGCAGCTGTCTGTACTGAGCTTTTGGCAAAGTATGGATCAAATGCCCAAACAGCCAATATTCTCTGTTGTTGATTAAAGAGAAAGGAATCTGTATGCTTTAGATACAAGAAAATTTTTGGATGAGTTAAACATGCCATTGTGAAAATTTAGGGCCTAGTCACTATTATTGTCCAGATGGAAGACTGTCCCACTTTGGCAGGGATGTGGGCCACAGATGTTGGAAAAAAGAATAGGGATGAAAGGGGATATATGGGACATACTTTTTTTCTGATTCACAGTTTTTCTTGTCCTATAAAACCTACCTAGCATCCTCTACTGCTAAGATGACAAATTCTCAATATTCAGATTGCCTGAACCAGATTAAAATGTAAATGAGAAATGTTTAATAAAAATACAATAACAATATGACCTAGATAATGTTTATTTGTGGATTTTGTGATTTTCTGAGTTAATTTAGAGGGATCTTTTTCTTTCTTCCTTCCTTCCTTCTTAGTTTGACACTACTGATCTAGGCAAAGATTTCAAATGAAGGATTATTAGGTATATGTTCAGGTATATAATGTAGTATCCATGGAGCCCAATACTACTGAGGTCCTTTTGTTCCAAACAACCCTCCAAATCATAGTGATGTAGCTCATGATCTAAAACAGAAAGTTTTATCTACTTGAGGAAATTACATTGCTTCAGGCCAAACTTAAGCTTGTAGTTGAAATAGTTGGACTATTCAGTGTTTATCTCCCTTATATTTGCTAGATAAAGATGCTTAGGACATGCTTTGATTACCTATTTCTTTGTATAACCACAGAAATGGCTTCAACAAATCCCAACTGAATGAACTTCTAATCCAGAGTTTCACCATCCTTTGCCTTTTTCTCCTCTTTTCTTTTCTTGTTCTGTAACTACCAGCAAATCACTTCTATCATTGCTCTTGCAAAAAGTTTATCAAACTCTTCTATTACACCACTAATCATCCTAATAATTTTCCAAATGAAAACATTCCTCCACAGAAACTTATCAGTTTCTCCCTCACTAGATTACAAAATTCCTGGAAGGCAGAGGCTCTGCCTGCTTTTGTACTTTTGTCAGCTGTGCTTATCATTCTATTTGTCCCATAGAACAAAGTAGAAAAAATGGTTTTTTCAAATCTTTCATTCATTCATTCATTCACATCTGTATTTCTGCATTCCTAGATTCCTTTAAGTCTTAGCTTAGCTGCAAAATCCTATGAAGTTTTCTTGAATCCCATAGTTTGTAGTTTTCTCTTTCTTCTGTTCTCTCTTATATTCTATTCCAACCCTCATTGTTGATGAAGTAGATGCACAATGCTAGACTTAAAATTAAGAGGAAGAGTTGAAGTTTGACTTTAACCTCTGTAGGCCATGTAGAAAGGAAAGGTTAAGAAAAATGAGTACTTGAAGAAATAATAGTGTTACATTTTCCAGAGGCTTTAGCATTTAACAAAGCAGTTTCTTCACACAAATGTCATAAAATGGATTATGTATGTCATATTATTCCTACTTTATGGATGAGGAATCAAACTGTTAGGGATTAAGTAGTTTACCAAGGTCATACAACTAGTACCTATTAGAGCTTATATTTGAACCCAGGCTTTTGAAAACTTGCTGCTTATCAGACAGATCAATAGACTGAGATAACCTGCTAATCCATTTAATCAATCCATTTAATGACTGGGCACTTCATTTTTTTTTTTTTTTCTATTTGTTTGTTGACTCCCCATTATCCTTTAATGGATTATTTTACATAGTTTCACCACCATAGATGAAATGTAAAGCTTTATCTTGTGCTCTCTTTTTCTCTGTATCTACTCTCTCAATGATTCCATCAATCATTATGATTTTATTTATCCCTTTACATCTGGCTATCAGATAATACCTCACATTACTGCTTCCTTCCATAATGGGCATCTCAAACTGGACATCCCATAGGCATTTAAATTTCAATATATTCAAATAAGAACTCATTATCTTTCTCTCTCCTTTTCTGAATTTCCCTATTCCCATGGAGGTCACCATAACCTAGCCAGCCATATAGATTCACAACATCTAGATTGTCTTGAATTCCTCATTCTGCATATCCAACCAATTTTCAAATCTTGTCACTTCTAGGAATCTTTCAAATATGTCTGAGGATAGGGATTGTTTCATATTTATCTTTGAATCTGTAGAATCTAGCATAGTACTGGGTACACAAATGTTTCATAAATGCACTTTGAGTCATAGGTTCTACCTTAATTTTGAAGGTCTAAGAACTAGAAGGGACCTTAGTGATTTAGTCCAATCTTTCTTTTTTCTAGGCAAGGACAGTGAAATCCAGAAAAGTAAAGTGATTTGCCTGAGATCCCACAGCTAATAAAAGCTGAGATTCAAACCAGGTCTTCCTGTAAGAAGACCTTTTTACTGGATCCTCAAAAAGCAGTATTTCTACTCTACCTTAGGGCATCTGATATATATGGAAGTTATATCTCATAACTGCTCCCAACTCTCCTGTATCTTATATTTTAAAATCAGACTCACATCCCTTTCAAAAGATGCTCATACCAATGGAGTCTAGGTAGGCTACTCCACAGAAAACTCACCATAATAGGAAAGCTTCAGCATATAGTAATCAATATAGATAATTGATCTAAACTTTGAAAAGAACATGAAGAAGAGCTACAGAATGGGTTCACACAAATGGAATGTGACCCACATTATGTGATCCCCATCATTGACAAATACTCCCAATCTATGAGACCAGAGATCCTTTAAATTCTTTCAAGTGGGGCCCCTCTTTTGCCGTCTACCTTCTCTTTACTTAGACTTTGTGCAGGTATTTAAAGTTCATCTGTTTCAGATAAAAAGAAAAATCAGACATTTTTGAGCATTTATCACTAAAATTGAGAGAAAGCAGAGCTTTGAGGTGAAGAGCAAGTCAAGACCACAAAGAAATGGGAGAAAATTAGATGTTGCCAAGGAAAAGCAGTGATGGAGCTATTTGAATAGAAGTAATTGGGAGTACACCAGAAAAGTGGTGGAAATGTTAGCCTCTCTTCTTGTTCTTACTTTTCTCTAGCCTAGATTTTCTCTCAGGTTACTAGTTCTAGAGTGATTACACAAGCATCAAGCATATTCAAGTACTGCAGGCTGCAACAAATAGTAATATAAATGATGGAGACAAGCCTGGATACTCCAAGAAAATGTATCAGAGAAGAGAGGTAAGCATCTATTTTCTCTTCTCAAGTTGTGGTTCTTTACTCAGGTAACAGTTTATATGTATATGTGAGTCAAAAAAAGATTTAAATCAGAACCTATTATATTAGGATGTAAAAGAATGCTCTGGCTAGTTTGTACTCTCTTGACAGGTATGGTGAGGTTGAATACTTCTCAAAGTGATCTTGAGAAGTCTTTGCAGGGTCAATCATAACCCACTCTAGGGAATCTCCAGCAATTCTTTTATTACCTTCCAGGTATTCACTGAATTCCAATCATGGCATTTTCATGCAGACTCTGCAAATAACAGCCTAAAATTGGGTAGTCTTGAAACCAGGCCCTATATGTAGTCAAATATAATTCTAAACAAAGAGAAGAATTTTCTTTCTTATCCAGGGAGAAGGGGGAGACAATAGTTAGTGAAAGAAAAATGGACCTCAGGGTTACTCCTGTGTCATGTAATTTACTGTTCTCTGGCTTTTAGTGACCTCCATACATTCATGATATTTGACAGCTTTGTCAGTGGAACCCTTTCAAAGTTTTCTAAGAGAACATGCTATACTGTTCCATTTATGGGGTTTTTATTGGTAGTGGCAGAGAGTGTCCTGAAATTTTAACTGCCTACTTCGGATCAATTAAACATCAAGATAGAAAATTCTCATACAATAAAAAGTTAAAAGAGACTTTGGGGAAACTGAATCTTGTGATACTGTTCCTTCTGATGGTTAGTGGAACAGTGAAGAGGGAGGAGGAGATATTACTATTTTTTTAAGGGGCCTACATTGACAAGAAATACACCAAGCAGCATAAAAAGTAGAAAGTTTTCCAACACTTTCTTTCTGAGCAATATAGAATTTAAATTAAGTGCCTAAAACAAACAAATAAATAAGAGGGCTAAGTACTCAGGATAAGGGCCAGGGTAAGAAGAATACAGGAACACAATTGTTCCACATTCCGTGTACATTTCTGGATTTACTGTGATTTGAAAAGCAATATACTTAAATCTGTGCTTTGGTTCTAAATTGCATTTCAATGACTGGACTAGAATTAAATAAATAAATTTCAGGGTTTTTTGAAATTATATTGCTATATTGGAATAGATTAGCATATGCTTTGAACTGTAACAAAAAAGAAATAATCTCATGGATTTTGTCAAGAAATTTCCTTTATGCTTCAGAGGGTTTACATAGTTAGACAAACTAATTATTGCTTCATTTTGTGATTATTAAGTCATTACTTCTGTCCTAAAGGTAGATTTTATAAATGTCATTAACTGGGCAATTTTGTTGTTGTTTTTCAGTCATTTTTGACTTTTTTTAACCCTAATTTGAAATCATTTAAACACACATGTATTCAGGATAGAATTTGGATCTAACGTCCCTGAATAAATTTTTCAGGTGGTTATCTTTAGCCCTGTGCAATTTTATCTGGTACCAGTAGCTTTGTATTTTTTATAATAAAAAATTTTTCATAGTGAGAAAACAATACTTTATTTCCACCGCATCACCATAGGTAGTATGAAGCATTTTAGTTAAAAAATTAATATTTAAACTTTCATTAATGCATTTTGATATCATCATCATCATTATAAGTAACATAATAGAGATTTAATTGGCTTCAGAATCAGAAAGATGAGGATTAAAGTCTTGATCCTGTCATATACTTTCTATGTGACCAAGGATAAGTTAGTCAAACCCTCAGTGCCCTAGGCTACTCTCAAAACTTGGAAATTACACGATAGCTTCTCCATTGGTGGAGGAAATTTGCTCACAAGTTCTCTGCAGCAATGAAATCATAGGTTTATGCCACCAAAATTCTCTTACTACTGCTACTGCCGTGATTACCACTAATACTACTCTTACTACTATTAATACTAATAAGAATGATAGAGACAGGGAAATATCCAAATGAAGAATTGTTCAGCATGTTAAATAACTTTATAAATAAATCTCTTAATAGTCAATGTTAAACCTTAAGATTTAGGTAATATAACAAAAAAAATTCCTGTTTGTTAAATTGTATTCTTAATTTTTCAGAATTCAGTTACTCAAGAAGATCACAAAGGATGGACGGGTGAAAAAAGTGGATATTTCCTGGGCTTGTAGGATGCAGGTTAAAAAATGGCAGGAGTTAGAGTTAGAGGATCTAGACTAAATCCTGATTTTGCATCTGAGGACCTATATGACCATTAGCAAGTCAGTTAATAAATCTGGGCCTCATTTTCCTCATCTGTTAAATTAAGGAAGTTAGTTTCAATGGATTCTAGGGTCCTCTCATCTAAAATGCCCAATCTAATATATATATATATATATATATATATATATATATATATATTTTTTTTTTTTTTTGCTGAGGCAATTGAGGTTAAGTAACTTGTCCAGAGTCACACAGCTAGGGAATGTTAAGTGTCTGAGACCACATTTGAACTCAGGTCCTCCTGACTTCAGGGCTGGTGCTCTATCCACTGCGCCACCTAGCTGCCCCAATGCCTTATATTTCAAATGATATAATTAATTTCATGCTTAAAATGTGAAACAATGAATTAATAAAATATTTGTAGATTAAAAAATTCACTGCCAAAGGATGTTAAACTACAATTTAATTAGCATCACTAAGCTTTATTTCATAGACTTGGGAGTTTTCATTGTCTCATAACTACTGAGATTCAAAAGACTGATAACATTGGGTGAACAAAAGAACAGTTTGATTGTCTAGAATTATCAGGAAAAATGGGAAAGGAAGCAACTGGAACCAATGCTATTGCCCTAGTGATGATTCTGAAAGGGACAAGAAGTTTCTGTTCATGTAAAGTATGAATGTGGAGGAACACTCACAAAGCTTATAGAAGTATTCCTTTTTTTTTTTTTTTAAGTTCCACAGATAGGTCATTGTCAGTAGCCCAAGAATTTTACTATTTGTCTGCCTATAATCTCTGATTGCTTGGATCAGAAACTAGAGAAGAAATGATGATGGAATATTGATTTACCTCATAGTGAAAGATAGTGTCTGAGCCAAGGCTACTAAGTTTGGCATTCAAGGCATATATCACCAAATTGTCCCATAAATAATTATTTCATGGTAGGAAAATAATAGAATAGATACTTAAAACAAAACTAATTAAATGGGACTGGGAAATTGACAATATTTAGTCGTTTCTTATTTGAACTAATTATTATTGCTATTGCAGCGATCCCTTCCACAAAACAAATTTCTGCATTGTAGTTTTAAAATACCATGAGTCAGCATAAGAAATTAAATGGGAGTTTTGGGGGAAGGAGTTTTCTGGAAGCTGAAAATGATATATGAAGGCCAGGAGACAATACAGAAAATGTTTAGAAACTTAGAAATGTATAAATATATACTACTGTATGATATCAACCCAAATTTTACAATAAGGTAATGTAAACACCCCATCAAAAAAAAAACAAGAAATTGGGACAGCTAGGTGGTGCAATGGATCGAGCACCAGCCCTGAAGTCAGGAGGACCTGAGTTCAAATCTGTCTCAGATACTTAACACTTCCTAGCTGTGTGATCCTGGGCAAATCACTTAACCCCAATTGCCTCAGCAAAAAAAAAAAAAAAAAAAAAAAAAAAAAAAAAAAATAATACTTCTTTGGCAGTAATAATGGGCTAAAAAATTTTTTGCAGATTTTCCAGAACATGATCACATTTTTAACTCCTGAGATAACTTTATATTTAATTTATTTTTTATGTGCTGATAAAATACATGCATATGTGTGTATCACCCAAACTTTAGTTCTCTGGACAAATACCAATCTTAGTCATAGATCTAGAGAAAATTAATCCCAGTCTTTGAAAAGGACATGAGGAGAGGTAAAAGAAAATGGGAATTTTTTCATTAAAGCCTTTTATTTTAAAAACATATGTGTGGATAATTTTTCAGCATTGACTCTTGCATAGCCTTGTGTTTCAGATTTTCCCCTCCTTCCCCCCACCCCTCCCCTAGATGGCAAGCAATATCTTATACATGTTAAAATATATGTTAAGTCCAATATGTGTAAACATATTTATATAATTCTTTTATTGAACAAGAAAAATCAGATCAAACAGGGAAGAAAATGAGTAAGAAAACAAAATGCAAGCAAACAACAACAAAAAGAGAGAGAATGTTATGTTGTGATCCAAATCAGTTCCCACAGTCCTCTCTCTGGGTGTAGATGGCTCTTGTCATCACAAGATCATTGGAAGTGACATCAATCATCTCTCTTTGTTGGAAAGAGTCACACTCATCAGAATTAATCGCTATATAATATTGATGTTGCCATGTACAATGATCTGCTCATTTCAATTAGTATCAGTTCATGTAAGTCTGTCTAGGCATCTCTTAAATCATCCTTCTGATATGTCTTATAGAACAATAATATCCCATAACATTCATATACTATAACTTAAAGCCATTCTCCAACTGATGGGCATCTACTCAATTTCCAGTTTCTTGCCACTACAAAAAGGACTGCCACAAACATTTTAGCACACGTGGGTCCCTTTCCCTCCTTTAAAATCTCTTTGGGATACAAGTCTAGTAGAAACACTGCTGGATCAAAGGGTATGCACAGTTTGATAACTTTTTGAGCATAGTTCTAAATTGCTCTCCAGAATGGCTGGATCCATTTACAGTTCTACCAACAATCTATTACTGTCCCAGTTTTCCCACAATCCCTCTGACATTCCTCATTATCTTTTCCTGTCATTTTAGTCATTTCCTGTGTATTAGCATCTCAGAGTTGTCTTAATTTGCAT
This sequence comes from Myrmecobius fasciatus, assembly GCA_023553655.1. Taxonomy (NCBI): domain Eukaryota; kingdom Metazoa; phylum Chordata; class Mammalia; order Dasyuromorphia; family Myrmecobiidae; genus Myrmecobius; species Myrmecobius fasciatus. The sequence continues at coordinate 62,019 of JAJPUD010004213.1, read as the reverse complement.
TTCGGATTAATAGCAATTTAGAGCATTTTTATATGATTAAAAATGGTTTTAATTTCTTCATCTGAAAATTCCCTGTTCATATCCTTTGACCATTTATGAATTGGATAATGGCTTGAATTCTTATAAATTTGAATCAATTCTCTATATATTTTATAAATGAGGCCTTTATCAGAAACTTTAGAGGTAAAAATGTTTTCACAATTTATTTCTTCCCTTCTAATCTTGTTTGTATTACTTTTGTTTGTACAAAAACTTTTTAAGTTAATATAATCAAAATTATCCATTTTGTGTTCAATAATGAACTGCAATTCTTCTTTGGACACAAATTTCTTCCTTCTTCTCAGATCTGAGAGATAAACTATCCTATGTTCTTCTAATTTGCTTATAATATCACTATTTATATCTAAATCATGAATAAATTTCAACCTTATGTTAGTATGCGGTGTTAGATGTGGATCAATGCCTAGTTTCTTTCATACTAGTTTCCATTTTCCCAGTAGTTTTTGTCAAATAGTGAGCTCTTATCCTAAAAGCTGAGGTCTTTGGGTTTGTCAAGCATTAGATTGCTACAGTTATTGACTAGAAAATGGGAATTTTAATGATCAAATTTCTCTTCCCAACAAATTATTAAAATATCTTTCAAATTATAGGTGACTTTTCATAATTGTTATCGTATTTTATTCTCAACATATATGTGACAGCTAAAACAATCATATTTTGGAGAAGGGTTAAGAAAACAAATTAGAGTTTACATAAAGAAGAAAAAGAAAAACAGATTGAAAAAGACATAAAGTATACTGGAGAAGCCACTAAGATGTGGAGCTGCAAAGTTAAAACTGATTTAAAAAAAAAATGACTAAAAAAAAAAAAAAACTACCTCTCACTTCCTACTTCCATACTCAGATTAGGAATGGGATATATTTTTTGGTCCAAGGCTAGAGAGTTGTTATGTTTTATTGCAACCGTATCATTCCTGACTATGGAAGAAAAAAAAATACTTAGTTGATTTTGTTACTAAAAATTCAAACAAAATCTAATACTGTATTCTGTTACTGCTTTGATTTTTGTTTTTATTTTTGACATCTTTTCTTTCATCTGTCATAGCAGCAATCCAACTTTCTATGCAATTCCTGGATATGTAAACTATTATTTAATGAGTACAATTTTCTTCTACCTTCCATTTTTTTTCTAACATTTACTATCATCAAATGTGAAACTGAGATAAAAGATAGTGAGTCACATTGACAAATATAATTGTGCTGTTTTTTGTCTCCTTTACTGTCACTCCTACTTAAATATTTAATCATATAAAAAACTTGATTTTTTATAGTTTTGAAAACAGAATATATTTAGAGAAATTGTTTATCATATACAATCTTCACAATATGATGTATTGGTTAGATGGCCAGTTTTGAAGACCATAATGATCATAGACAACTAACTTAAAATCCCACTGTCCCAGGCAATTCTAAGCCTATAAAATACAGAAATTTTACTCTGAAGCATTTATGCCATAAGGAGAAAATGCAATCCTTAGTTGTTGATCAGCAGAGGATGAGAGGGTTTTTATGCCAGGGAATTTCAGGCTTATCCACTTTCCTCCTAACAAATGTCAACACTTTAAGCAAATTTTATGTTTCATGTGCTGTGGAAAGGAACCTTTTATTGTTGCTGTTTTTGGGTAAGAAAGAGAAAAAAATGAAAAACTTTTCAAATTAAAATCACTCTTTTCTGGGGCACCATAGATTAAACTGTTGATATTTTATATTCTACCATTTAAAATTTCTATTGTATGCTTTACTTTCTTGTTCATGTGGCAATTTTTGATTGAATATATTCTCTTAGCCAGTTCTACATTATTCAAGAATTGGTTGTGTTTTCTTTTTTCTTTCTTTTTTTTTTCCTTTTTTGTTGACCAGGCTTCTATTACAATTTCTTTCAACATTAAGATATTTAAGGGATATGCAATTCTTCTCTTCAAATATGTCATCAGTCCTCACTAAGTTCTAAAAAGTTAGATGCAGATTTAACAAAATTGTGTGGATAGAAGTATTTCTGGTCCAAATTTCTTATTCTGCAACCAGGCAGCACTGGATCTGGAGTCAGAAAGGTATAAGTTCGAATCCATCTTTATACCCTTGCTGGATGTGAGTAAGCAAGAATGCCTTAGTGTCTCCATTTGTAAAATAAAAACAATAGCACCTCCTGCTCATTCAAAGTGAGGTTTCATATTTGTAAAGTTCTTTGTAAACTTTAAAGCATGATGAAAATGCCAGTTATAGTCATTATTATTAAATACTGCATTATGATTAGCACAGTAAGAGACCATAGTGATCATAGAAATATAATAACAAGCAAAAAAAAAAGTATTCCTAAAGGAATACTTTTTGATATCTACTTTTCATTTCATTATCTTCCCTTCTCTCTCATATAAGTATCACCTAGCATAATGAGGGGCATATTCAATAAATATATGTTGAATAATTTATTGATTGATTATTGTAAACAAATTAAATTTGTAGACTGGTAAATTTCAAAGACAGATGGAAATGTAAACAGAATATCAAGATTAGATGATAGACAGCTGTTTTAGATATGTCAATTAGTCTCTCTGGGCTTTGGGTTTCTCACTTGTAAAAATGGGGAGGCTGGAATTGACAACTGGCTTTAAATGATCTTATGAAATGTTCCTGACAATTCCTGATATCCCAAGTGGAACTGGTCAGTTGAACTACTACTATTCCCAGATTATTGTTTGCCCTTCATATTCATTCTCTGTCTCTGTCTCTGTTTTTCTGTCTCTATCTCTTTCTGTTTCTGTTTCTCTGTTTCTTTTTCTGCCTCTCTCTTGCCCTATTTTTGTCTCTCTGTTTCTATCTCGCTGGGTCTCTGTCTCTGTTTCTGTTTCTCTCTCTCTAAGTACATTAATTTCTTTTTTCCAAGTTTTTTTTTTTAAGAATCATATTGGGAGAGAAAAAGCAGAAGAAAAGGGAAAAACAATTAGAGAAAAAACAGAAAAAAGGGGAAAAATGAACACAGCATGTATTGATATATATTCAGTCTCCACAGTTCTCTTTCTGAACCATTGAGAAAAATCAAGTCTATCATAGTTTATCATCACACAATCTTGTTGTTCCTGTCTACAATGTTTTTCTGGTTCTGCTTGTTTTGCTCAGCATTATTTCATATAAATCTTTTCAGGCCTTTCTAAAATCAGCCTGTCCATCATTTTTATAGAACAATAATATTCCATTACTTTCATATACCATAACTTATTCAGTCATTCCCCCATTGTTGAGCATCTACTCATTTTCCAATTATTTGCCAGTACAAAAAGAATGTTTACAAACATTTTTGCACATGTGGGTCCTTTTCCCTCTATTATTATTTCTATGGGATACAGACACAGTAGTGTCATTTCTGGATCAAAGGCTATGCACAGTTTGATAGTCCTTTGTTTTGAAGCAAAGTTCCAAATTGCTCTCCAGAATGGTTGAATCAATTCACAACTCCACCAACAAAATATTAGTGTTCCAGTTTTCCCACATCCCCTCCAACATTTATTTTTATTTTTCCTGTCATCTTATCTAATATAAAAAGTATGTAGTAATACCTCAGAATTGTCTTAATTTTATGAAAAAAACTTTTTTAGTTTAATGTAATCAAAGTTGTCATTTTTGCATTTCATAATGTGCTCCAGTTCTTCTTTGGCCATAAGTTCCTCCCTTCTCCAAAGATCTGATAGGTAAACTATCCCTTACTCTCTTAATTTGCTTATAATATCACCCTTCAACCTAAATCACATACCTATTTTGACATTATTTTGATATGATGTGTGATATGTAAGTTTATATTGAATTTATGGTATATTATTTTCTAGTTGTCTCAACAATTTTTGTGAAATCATGAAATTCTTATTCCAAGAGATGGAGTTTTGGGGTTTGTCAAATATTGGATTATCATGTCATTGATTATCATGTCATGAGCATCCAATTTATTCCATTGATTTACCACTCTATTTCTTAACTAGTACCACTTAATTTATAATAGTGTTTTAAGTCTGATATTGCTAGGCCATTTTTTCCATTCATTTTTCATTGATTGTCTTGATATCATTGACCTTTTTTCTTCAAGGTCAATTTTATTATTTTTTCTAGATCTATAAAATATTTTTGACAGTTTGATATAGCACTGAACAAATAGACTAATTGTCATTTTTATCACATTAGTTCAGTTTATTCAGGAGCAATTGATATTTTTCCAATTGTTAAATATGACTTTATTTATGTGAAAAGTATTTTATAGTTGCATTCATAAAGTTCCTGGGCTTGTCTTATCAGATAGATGCCCAAATATTTTATTTTATCTACAGTTATTTTAAATATAATTTTTCTTTCTATCTCTTGGTTCTAGTCTTTTTTAGGAATATATAAAAATAATGATATCTGTGGGTTCATTTTGTATGCTATAACTTTGCGAAAGCTCTTAATTGTTTCAAGTAGATTTTTGAATGATTCTCTAGGATTCTCTAAATATACCATTATATCATTTGCAAAGAGTGATAGTTTTATCTCCCCATTCCCTACTCTAATACTTTTTTATTTATTAAAGCTTTTTATTTGTATAACATATGTATGGGTAGTTCCCCAGCATTGATCTTTACAAAGCTTTCCATTACAAATTATACCCCCGAGTCCCCTCCCATCCCCTAAATGGCAGGAAGTCCATGACATGTTAATAATGTTGAATTACTTGACAAGTTATGCAAGAAAAATCCTATCAACAAGAAAAAAAAATCAGAGAAAGGCAACACAATGCAAGCAAATATCAAAAGAGATCATGAATATGTTATGTTATGGTCCATATTTCATATCCCTCTCTCTGGGTGTATATGGTTTTCTTCAGTGAACAACTGGAACTGGTTTGAGACAATTCTTTGTTGCAGAGAGCCATGTCCATCAGAATTGATCATCATGTAATACTGTTGTTGCTGTGTATGATGATCTCCTGGTTCTGGTCGTTTCACTCAGCATCAGTTCATGCAAGTCTCCCCAGGCCTCACTGAAATCGTCCTGCTGGTCGTTTCTTACAGAGCAATAATATTCCATAACATTCATATAAAATAATTTATTCAGCCGCTCTCCAATTGATGGGCATCCCTTCAATTTCCAGTTTCTAGCCACTACAAAAAGAGCTGCCACAAACATTCTTGCACAGGTGGGTCCCTTTCCCTCTTCTAAGATCTCTTTGGCATACAAACCCAGTAGAAACACTGCTGGGTCAAAGGGTATGCACAGTTTGATAGCTTTTTGAGCATAGCTCCAAATTGCTCTCCAGAATGGTTGGATCCGTTCACAGTTCCACCAACAATGTATTAATGTCCCAGCCCTCCCACATCCCCTCCAACATTCATCGTTATCTTTTGCTGTCATTTTAGCCAATCTGACAGGTGTGTAGTGGTACCTCAGGGTTGTCTTAATTTGCATTTCTCTGATCAATAGTGATTTGGAGCAACTTTTCATATGACTAGAGATGGTTTTAATTTTATCATCTGAAAATTGTCTGTTCATATCCCTTGACCACTTATCTATTGAAGAGTGGCTTGAATTCTTATATATATGAGACAATTCTCTATATATTTTAGAAATGAGGCCTTTATCAGAACCATTAAATGTAAAGATGATTTCCCAATTTGATGCTTCCCTCCTAATCTTGTCTGCATTAGTTTTATTTGTACAGAAACTTTTTAACTTAATGTAATCAAAATTATCTATCTGGTGTTCAATTAGGAGTTCCAGATCTTCTTTGGACATAAATATATTCCGTCTCCACAGGTCTGAGAGGAAAACTATATTACATCCCTCTAACTTGTTTACAAAATCACTCTTTATATCCAGATCATAAACCCATTTAGATCTTATCTTGGTATGTGGTGTTAGGTATGTGTCAAGCCCTAATTTCTTCCACACTAGTTTCCAATTTTCCCAGCAGTTTTTGCCGAATAGTGAGTACTTATCCCAAAAGCTGGGGTCTTTGGGTTTATCAAACACTAAATTGTTAAGGTTATTGCCTAGATTGTCCTGATAATCTATCCTGTATCACTGATCTACTGCTCTATTCCTTAGCCAGTACCAAACGGTTTTGATGACCGCTGCTTTATAATATTGTTTTAGATCTGGTACAGCAAGGCCACCTTCATCTGCCTTTTTGTCATTAATCCCCTTGAAATCCTTGACCTTTTGTTCTTCCAAATGAACTTTGCTACTATTTTTTCTAGATCTGTAAAATAATTTCTTGGGAGTTTGATTGGTATGGCACTAAATAAGTAGATTAGTTTGGGTAGTATTGTCATTTTTATTATGTTCGCTC
>JAJPUD010004213.1:0-49990 GCA_023553655.1 Myrmecobius fasciatus | reverse complement strand
CTGTTCTTACTCCTTTCCCCTGATTCTTCTATTTTCCTTTCTATTAGTTTATCCCTTTCTTTTCCTCCTTTCCCTCCCACTTCCCTCTAGCAAAATACAAGTTTCTATGTGAAAATCAAGTGTCTGATATACACTTTTAGAGCCCAACCTGATGAGAGTAAGATTTACACAATGCTCATCTCCCTCACCTCTTTCTCTCAATTATATTAGGTTTTCTTTGCCTCTTCAAGAGATTTTACCTTGTTTTTACCTCCTTTTTTTTAGATCTTATTTTACCACTTTTTCCCTCTTTTCCCCAGTATGAAAACCTTTCCACCTCTAGTTCTCTTTTTCATATTATCAAAGTAATATCTAGTTAATTATACCCCCAAACTTTCAGTATCCCCCTAGTAAAAATAAAGTTCTCAAGAGTCTTTTCCTTTTTACCTTTTTATGCATCTCTTGAGTTCTGTATTTGGATGTTGAATTTTTTGTTCAGATCTGGTCTTTTCATTAGAAATAGGAAAAAATTCACCTATATCATTGAATGACCATCTTCTTCCCTGGAGGATAATGCTCATTCTAGCTGGATAGGTTATTCTTGGTTGTAATCCAAGTTCCTTTGCACTTTGGAATATCTGGTTCCAGACCCTTCGATCCTTCAATGTGGAGGCTGACAGATCCTGTGTGATTCTAATTATTGATCCTCGGTATTTGAATTGTTTCTTTCTAGCTGCTAGCAGAATCTTTTCCTTGGTGCTATAGTCCTGAAATTTAGCCACAATATTCCTTGGGGTTTTAATTTTGGGGTCTCTTTCAGGAGGTAATCGGTGAATTCTTTCAATGGTGATTTTGCCTTCTGATTCTACAATCTCAGGGCAGTTTTCTTTCAGGATTTCCTGGAAGGTAGTGTTTAGATTCTTTTTTTCATCATGACTTTCAGGAAGTCCAATAATCCTTAGATTGTCTCTCCTAGATCTATTTTCCAATCAGTTGTTTTCCTAGGGCATATTTCATATTTTCTTCTAATTTTTCATTTTTTTTTGTTTTTGTTTGACTGATTGTTGAAGTCTTATTGAGTCATTCACTTGCATTTGTTCAATTCTTATTTTTAAAGTGTTGTTTTCTTCAGTTACCATTTTAAGCTCCTTTTGTAACTGGCCAATTTGTTCATTGCACTCTTTTTCCACTTCACTAATTTTATTTTTCAGTAAATTGGTGTCTTTATCATATCTCTTTTGGAGGGCTTCTTGCACTGACTTCAGTTTATTTTCCCATTTATCCTCCAACTCTCTTTTGAGATTCTGTATGCAATCTTCCAGAAAGGCCTTTTGAAAAGGGGACCAGTGATGGTCCTTAATAACATCCTCTGAAGTTTTGTCTAAAGGAACCTCAGAATCTTGGGTCAGCCCTTCTCTGTCTCGATAAAAGCTGTCTATGGTGAGAGCTCTCTTTTGCTTCTTCATTTTTTTTTTTAAACAGCGTGTAGGTCTCTTTAAGGTTTGGAAAAACCTGGGCTAAAGCTCCTTGCCCTAGGGCAATTTGGCAAATTAAATTACGGTGCTGGGCCCATGGCAGCTAGGACTAAGTCTGAATTACTCCTTAAACAAGGCAAGCCTGCCCGAACACCTGCCCCCAATCCTGGCAGAGTGTCCTGAGTGCCTCAGATAAACTCCAAGTGTTTGGAGTTTGGAGTTTGGAGTTTTTGCCACAATGAGCTGAGCTGAGTCCCACCCTCACTTCCTGGCCTACACCACTCTTTATCCCTCTGTCCGAGACAGACAAACCTGATGTGAAGTTCTTCAGAGGTATCAGCAAGCAGTATCCAAGTATTTTTAAATTCGTTTACTTGAAGATCAGTTCAGAGGCTTATTTTATTGTTGATTTGAGAGAAGATCAGAGGAGACGCAGAGAGTTATATTTTCACTCCGCCATCTTGGCTCCACCCCTACTCTAATACTCTTAATTTTTTTTTTCTTTTCTTATTGATAAAGCAACATTTCTAATAAAAAACTATCAATACTAGTTCAGATAATGGGCATCCTCATTTCAACCCTGATCTAGTTGGGAATGAATCTAGCTTCTCCCTGTTAGAAATAATGCTTGCTGGTGGTTGTAGCTTATCATTTTAAGAGAAACTCCATTTATTCCTATGCTCTCTAGTGTTTTTAATAGGAATGGGTGCTGTCCTTCATTCTCAAAAAGGACCATGACATCAGGAAGGTGATATCATGACTTGCAAGTGAACTAACTTTAGGTGAGGGAAGATGGTGCAAAGACCTCCCTATCTCTTCCAAAACCAGAAGGGTCCAGAGGCACAATATAGATCAGGGTAACTAGAGATAGCCTAGGATCCTGTGCAAGATCTTGCCTTTTTAACTTACTATCTTTCCCAGATCTCAGTTTGACTGAGCCAATCCCCATTCAGTGATTAGGGCAAGGTAAGAAATGAAGCAAAAAGTACAATCAAGATGGCAGAGTAAAGTCAGAGACTTACTTGAGCTCTCCCCTAAGCCCTTCCAAATACCTTTAAATAATGACTCTAAAAAATTTAAAGCAGCCAAAAACCACAAAAAGATGCAGTGAAACAATTTTCTAGCTCAAGATTACTTAGAAGGTCAGCAGAAAATGTCTCCTACATCAGAGTGATAGAGGAATACAGTGCAGCATAGGCTGTGACAGCAAGGATTGAGTCCCAGGAGACTGAATCATTGGCAGTAGTAGTTGTTTCCATAAGTCTCAGCTGACACAGAGTAAGGAGATGGAACATTGGGTCAGAAGGTTTACAGAGGTCCCTTTGCTGTCACCAGGTGCAGGACTCAATTGCATTGCCTGTACTTGGATCTGGATAATACTAAGATCTTAGCCTCAGTGTAAGGAGGAGCACTAATAGTACAACAGAGCTCATGATCATTGGAAGCAGGGACCTTGGTGATGTTTGTCTCTTTGCCTCATTTCTTGGCTCTAATCATGGAATGGGCATTGCCTCAATCAAATTGAGCAGAATCAGGCAAACATTGTACATCATAACAGCAATATTGTCTGATGATCTACTATGGATAACTTAGATATTCTTATCAATACAATAATCCAAGACAATTCTTTAGGTGATGAAACAGCTTGTCCATCTCCAGAGAAAGAACTGATAGAGCCTAGAACCTGAATAGAGATTAAACATATTTATTCTTTACTTTTCTTATTTTTCTTGGCCTGTGTTTTCTTTTACACAATTACTTATATAAATGCGTTTTGCATAATTTCACATGTATAACCTATTTCAAATAGCTTACCTCCTCAATGTGGGGGAGGAGGGGAGAGAAGGAGCAAATTTGGAAATCAAATTTGAAAAAGAATGAAAGTTAAAATTGGTTTTACATGTAATTGGGAGAATAAAATATTAAATAAAATTTTAAAAGGAAATCAGCAACAAAGATTTGAATTTTTGTTCTTAATATTCTTTTTTGTTTTTTGCTGAGGCAATCGGGGGTTAAACGACTTGCCCAGGGTCACACAGCTAGGAAGCATTAAGTGTATGATACCAGATTTGAACTCAGGTCCTCCTGACTTCAGGGCTGGTGCTCTATCCACTCAGCCACCTAGTTGCCCCGAGAGTTAAATTTTTGAAATATTCTTTTCACATTATCTTCAGAATCAAGATATTCAATAATATTTAATTTTTCAGTTTTTAGTAGTTATTTTTGTAATATTCAATAAAATATAAAACATCACACTACAAATATTAAATTAATTAAACATTATATTACCACAAACACAAAATGGGATTTAATATTCTTGTAATCTTTCTGGACATAATGGAGGTAGTTATATAAAAGATGGTTTTGAGTTAAGTCTTTAGGTATTTTGAAAGTTGCTTATTACTTGTGATGATCATAATAAAAGCTTTATATAAAATATTTTCACATAAAGGAGTTTAAAAGTTTTGGCTGTTCAAACAAATCTTAACCTCCCACAAAGGCAAAATGTATGTTTCTAGTTCAGTTTGTGTCATTATTTCTAGTATAGTATTCTGGAAACATTAGGCAATTTACAAATACATTTCTATATTGTTCCCCTTATGTATTAGAAGAATTTCAAGATAAAGTTCATAAAATAATTTTTAACATAGAAATGTTTACAATTTTACTCTTTACTAATAATAGATATATATGTCCACATTTCTATTTTCTGCCCAGGCTCAATAACTTGATAATATAATTCACTTCATTTCATTTTTGAGACGTGGGTGAGGGAAGTCTACTATCCAAATCTTAGGAGAAATTTTAAAAGAATCTACAAGTCTTTCAGAGTGACATGTTTATACACATGCACACATACACATGCACACATATCTATATAAATTTTTTAAACTAGGAGAAAATGTCTCTAAGCAGGGAACAGCCATTAAAACCATTAGCAATCTCATTAAGTCATCCTCTCAAGAAGGATAATTATCAGCTCCTTGAGAATATTTATTATGCAAAAGTCTTGTCTGTCTGCAGATGGGCCCAGGAAATTATGGGCATTCTTATGAGTATGAAGTCCTAGGAAATCTTTTAGCCATATATATTAACAATAACCCACTGAAGGGGCCTCAACTCCAACTATCAGAAGTATATTCGTGAACATTTTTCTTGTTTATCAACTCAGAAGATAAATTCAGAATTTAATCACTGAATGCAGAGATAATACATTTTGTAAACATTTGATACAACATAGAAAATTCTGGTGATAATTTTCAAAATTGGGAAATTTCCCACTATTGTATAATATTAAAGGAATTTGGATGGGGAAAAGGAAACCAACTTCTGATATCAAATGAAATCTTTTAAAGTCTTAAGTTTCCAAATTCTAATCATATCTTTTTGCAGACCGAGTTTTGGTTATTCAAAATAGAGAAACTTTAGTCTTTAAAAACTCTCACATATTAATTTAAGATATTTCTGAGACTTTAAAAAAAAAACAAAACTTTTTTTTAAAAGAAAAAGTAACCTAAAAGTAATTCTCCAGGATAATAAATAAAAGCAGAAAGGTTTCATTCAGAAATAAGCCTGAACATTTCTCACTACAGATATATGAAGAAAGACATGAAATTTGCAATCAGACAACATTCTAAAGAAAAAGCCTGCAAACTACAAAAAACAAAACAAACAACAAAACAAACACATAAAATTCATCATGACTGTTTAAGAATCACTGTAATTGTTTTACACAATGTACATCTCTTTTTACATGCTATTTTTAATTCCTTAAACTCCTTGAAAACTTAGTTTCCTCTTAGAGGCACTTATATAGATGATTACCATTTTTATTCCTGGCAATGTCTTCTCTCATGAATTATAAAACAAAAAGATACTTTCAGACTACTATCAACCCAAAACATCTGCTCCTTTGAATAGCTACTCCATCTTTTTAAACAAACTAATATAGTATTTTGTATGGACTAATACACACACACACACACACACACACACACACATGCCATTCAGACATCCCGCAATTGATTCCAATGTTCTTGTAAACTTTCCTACTCTATCTCAATCTCCCTTAGTTAAATTCTTTGGAAATGTCATTTCCTTTTTTAGTATTATATTTTCTACGTGTTTGTACTTGGGCTAGTGCACGATCTATCAAGGTATTTTCTTTTATTCCTGTATCTTCCATACTCCCACCTCCCTAGAAACATTTTTTTAACTTTCTGCAATATCCCTACATTCCTCACTATCCCTCATGGTAAAATATTTTTCCTCATGCCCAGTTTCCTAGTCAGAACAGAAAGAATTCCAAATCATATATTACTATTAATCCACCTTCTGATAAATAAATGAACTCAGGAAATAGATTGAGGCTTAATTATGTACATTTATTACAACATTTTTTTTCTTTTTTTCTAGTGGATAAAAAGAGGTTTGAGGGAGAGAAAAATAGAAATTTGTTAAAAAATAAGACAAAAAAACCACTTTAATTTAAAAAAAAGATGGAACCTTCTTGATACTAGAGATTGTTTCATTCTTTGTATCTTTATCCCCAATTCCATATCACAGTGCATTCTATATACTAGTAGTTTCTAGTTAAATGATTGACTTTTGAATATATTAAGTTAAGTTAAAAACCAAAAATCAATCTATCAGGATGATTTTGAATTAGTTTCTGTCCTGAAAATTAAATTTAAAAAACAGATCAGTGCCACTAAGTCACACTTTAGAATTTATCAACACAACACTGTTTCTATACAGTGTTATTTTGTTCAATGTCTAATGTATACATAAGAGATTGCTTCATCCCATTCTAAACAACATCAGTAGGATGCCCTCAGAGTTTTAAAATTAACAAACAATCCAACATTTGTCCCAGATTCTCTCTTCCCTATACCCTCCGTTCTTTATATTTCCCATCTCTAGAGACTCTCTAAAACCATCAATAAAATCCACTCTGCTTTCTAGTGAGGCACTTCTGTTATCTTAGTAGGCATATTTGCTGAATTAATGGCAGTAACTGATGTTAGTTTATGATTTGCATTTCACTGATTTTTTTCTCTCATCTTTAGGTAAAAAACTTTTGCAGAAAACAAGCCTAAGATTAAGCTCTGATCATTTGGTGAGTGGTCATGCAACTGACCATGTAAAATAGAAAATATGCTACAGGGTATAATTATGTCTCCAAAGAATATGTAAGTCCCTTAAATTTCAGTTGATCATAGGGACTACTGGCATAAAATCTTGGTCTATAGTCAAGGTGAAATAGAGAACAAATGCTAATGAATTTGCTTAAGAAACAGTTATATTAATTGTAAATGGTTTTGTAAAAGGTAATATATGGTTATAGCTATTAAAACTGAGTAATCTTTGCCTTTCTTTACTGGCTTATCCTACCCTATAGGATAATGCAAAGGTAATGGTATACCTTGGAAAGGAACAATGGGTGTGTAAAGTTACAAAACTTGGGTTCAAAAACATAATTCTGCCATTTACTCCTTCTGCAAAGCAAGGTGAATCACTCAATTTACTAAGTAGGTAAATTATATCAAATATGAATTTCATTCTAGTTTTTTTAATGATAGTATTTTTTTTGACAAATTTTCTTTTTTTTTTTTTTTGCTTTTTGCTGAGGCTATTGGGGTTAAGTGACTTGCCCAGGGTCACACAGCTAGGAAGTGTCTGAGACCAGATTTGAACTCAGGTCCTCCATGACTTCAGGGCGGATGCTCTAACCACTGCACCACCTAGCTGCCCCTAATGATAGTATTTTGTTTTTTCTCCAGTTATATGTCAAAAAAATTTAGTATTAATTTTTGCAAGATTTTGAGTTCCAATTTTTTGTCCCTCCTTCCCTTTTTCTCCTACCCTCTTCTGAAGATAGTAGATAATTTAATATAGTTCCTACATGTGCTGTCATATAAAATATATTTCTACATTAGTCACAGCTGTGAAAGAAGAAACAGATCAAAAGATAAAAATGAAAAGGAATAAAGTAAGTGAAAAAAATGCTTCAATCTTCATTTCAAGTCCAGTGGCTCTCCTAGTTTTGTCAAAGCATATGATAGGGTCCCAGTGTGGGTGTTCATCTGTTCCACCAGCCTGGGAATCAGAATGGCATGCTGCCAGCTTGATAGGGACTTTTCTGGGTTGGAATGCACTTCTCATAGCTGAAGAGCAGTAACATTCAGTATCACACATATTCTGACAATCATTCAAGTTTCCTGGGCTATAGGATTGTTTTAACCCAGTGTTCTTATTGGTTCCACTGTTTTGGGGCACTATTTAATGGTTGCCCTGGGATGAATATTGGAGGGTTACAGTGAGTTACAGTGAGTAAAGTGAGTACAGTGAGGACTACTTACTCCACCATTTTAGCTCCCAGTTTTAACTCTGTAAATAAGGTCCTTTTGAAACCAAAAGATAAAAAGACAAGATACGCATTGCAAGGAAGCATAGAACAATAAATAATTACTTATATTAGATACCAGCTTATCAGATTTAGAATCCTGCTTTTGACACTGACTAGATGTATGGTTCTGATTAAGTTACTTACCATGGCTAAGAGACTCAGGGAGCCTTTCTTCAACTCTAAAAGATATTCTAAAAGTAGGATTAAAAAGTAGGATTATGCAGTTTAGTGCACTACACTAGCAGTCAGGAAGACTAGGGAGTCACATACTACCTTTTTATGCTTATTTAGAAGCCATGTGACTTTGGAAAAGTCAGCCTATCTGAACATAAAGAACTAAAAATTAAAAGTTTAGATAGAATTGCAATTTGTTTTGGTAAGGGAGCTTCCATACGAATAAAAAGTTAATATCTTGGCATATTGACATAAAATACGAATAATGTAGAGCACTAGCCCCGAAGTTAGGAGGATAAGAGTTCAAGTTTGGCCTCAGACACTTAACACTTCCTGGCTGTGTGACCCTGGGCAAGTCATTTAACCCCAAATGCCTCAGCAAAAAAATAATAATAATAATAATAGTCAAACTACTTAATTAGGTCCTTTGAGGAATCTGTGCTTTGCAAACATTAGCACAGTGCCAGAATACATCATCATTATTATAGTCATAGATAACTATTTATAATATTTATACATATAATTTCTATGTTACCTAAAATTTACATCGATAAATAGAAAGTCACTAAAAAGTATTTTAAAAGAATCTACTTCACATAATTATTTGCATTTGAACAGATGCCAATTTCAAAAGGAATTTTGTAGTTCTTTGATTAAATCTATTTTAAAATGTCTATACTTTACCATTTTTATACTTTTACCATTTGCTTCCTTCTACATAGTCTCTATTCCAGTTAAACTAGCTTGTTAGTTTTTTTTATCTTCTCAATACATGTAATTGCATTTCCCATCTGGGTTGTTTGATTAAGTATCTCTCATGTCCAGAATGTTTAAATTCCTCATCTCTATTTTCTAGAATCATTAGTTTTCTTCAAAATATCAATTAAGTGCCAATTTCTTCTTGAGAATTTTCTTGATGACTTCCCTTTTTATCATATTCTCACTCTCAAAAATTTAATATATTTACTATTTTATTATACACACATTTGTGCTTTTTAAAAAAAATTTTTATTGAAACTTTTTATTTGCAAAACATATGTATGGGTAATTCTTCAACATTAACTCTTACAAAGCTTTCTGTTACAATTTTCCCACCTACTCCCCACCCCTCCCCTAGATGGCAGGATATCCACTACATGTTAATTATGTTAAAATATTTGACAAATTGAATATATGAATACATATTTCCACATATCATTGTTGTGCAAGAAAAATCGTATCTACAAGAAAAAAAAGATCAGAGAAAGGAAACACAATGCAAGCAAACATCAATAGAGAGCATGAAAATGTGTGTTGTGGTCCACATTTCATAGCCCTCACTCTGGATGTATTTGGCTTTTTTCTTCACTGAACATTTGGAACTGGTTTGAAGCATTTCATTAGTTTTTTTTTAATTAAATTTTATTTATTTATTTATTTATTTTTATTTTATTTGCATAACATAGGTGTGGGTAATTCTTCAACCTTAACCCTTACATAGCTTTCCGAAACATTTCATTGTTGAAGAGAGCCATGTCCATCAGAATTGATCATCATATGGTATTGTTGTTGCTGTGTATAATGATCTTCTGGTTCTGCTCATTTCACTCAGCATCAGTCCATGCAAGTCTCTCCAGGCCTCTCTGAAATCATCCTGCTGGTCATTTCTTACAGAACAATAATATTCCATAAAATTCATATACCATAATTTGTTGAGCCATCCTCCAATTGACGGGCATCCATTCAGTTTCCAGTTTCTAGCCACTACAAAAAGGGCTGCCACAAACATTCTTGCACATGTGGGTCCCTTTCCCTCCTCTAAGATCTCTTTGGGATATAAGCCCAATAGAAACACTGCCGGTCAAAGGGTATGCACAGTTTGATAACTTTTTGAGCATAGCTCCAAATTGCTCTCCAGAATGGTTGGATCCATTCACAGTTCCACCAACAATGTATCAATGTCCCAGTTTTCCCACATCCCCTCCAACATTCGTCTTTATCATTTCCTGTCATTTTAGCCAATCTGACAGATGTGTAGTGGTACCTGAGAGTTGTATTAATTTGCATTTCTCTCATCAATAGTGATTTGGAGCACTTTTTCATATGACTAGAAATAGTTTTAATTTCATCATCTGAAAATTGTCTGTTTATATCCTTTGACCATTTATCAATTGGAGAATGGCTTGAATTCTTATAAATATGAGACAATTCTCTATATATTTTAGAAATGAGGCCTTTATCAGAACCTTAAATGTAAAGATGATTTCCCAATTTATTGCTTCCCTCCAAATCTTGACTGTATTGGTTTTGTTTGTACAAAACCTTTTTAACTTAATATAATCAAAATTATCTATCTGGTGTTAAATTAAGAGATCCAGTTCTTCTTTGGTCATAAATTTATTCCATCTCCACAGTACACACATTTGTGTACATACACACAGACATACATACATATATGTTTATATATGTGTGTATAGTATATATACATATATAGAGAGAGATATCCTTTTAATTTGCTTACATTTGTGGATGTTTTATCCCTTTCCTTCATATGTAGAAAACTACTGTCCAACATTGATTAATCACCATTATGTACACAGCCCTGTATTAGGAACTGAGAATACTGGGGAAAAATTATTCACATAAAAAAAATGAGTCAATGAATAAGATTAGAAAGAACAGGATCCTAGTTGACTTTGAGTTCTAGTTGTATTTCTTCTACTTTATGTGCCTTTAAGCCTCCTGGAGTCTTAATTTTTTTTTGAAAAATTGACATAATTTTTATTGATGCCTCTTGTTTTTACATCATATTTTTTTCTCAGAAATATTTCTTACCACTTCTTATCCTTAGCATGTCATCCTTTGGGCCATATATGTGACCTTGGGCAAATCATTTACTGTCTCTTAGTCTTATTTTCCCCATTGCAGAATGAATGAGTTGGATTAAAAATTCCTGAAGCTATACCCAAGGCTAAGTCATATTATCCTAAGTAATATAAAGACACTTTAATAATAATAACAGTGACCAGAGATTTTCCCTAAGTAGCTAAAAGTTAGAGGGTCTGAACTTGCATCTGTCAGAGAAATAGAAGCAACAGAACTTAGTATCTAATTGAGCAGGAAGAATTACTTAAAATAGGAATCGAGCAAGTTTTTCAATAGTCCCCATCCTTGCATCCCTGGCAGCACAGACATTCATTCTTTTAGCCCTAGGATCTTTGTCTATACAAAAATGGGATGAAGCCCCACTGAAGCTTAGCTGAAGACCTTTTCATGTTATTTGCTCAGAGTATGGATTGTATTATTTGTCCAAGATGGAAAAATTATAAATTATACCTCTGTTAATAGAGAAGATTGTTAAATTGACAAATGTCTTTAAGATTACTATGTTGAACTTAATGATCATATTTTGTATGTTACTTAAAGAAACAATTTCCTCTGCACTCTGTACAGACGGGAGAGTATAACTATAGGAAACACAAAATATCTGAGTTTGAATCTTGCTCCAAATAACTTCTGGGTAAGGTACTTAAACTACAATCTTACTTTACCTATCTTTAAAATGGACATAATGAGAGCAACTACTTCACAGCATTGTTGTGAGGATGATATGAGATAATGTTTATCATAATCTTATAAAATTTTATAACATTTTTCAACTCCTCTTCCCCTTTCTTCTCCTAATTTCAAATAAAAAGGAAACGTAGTTTGACTAGATTTGGTAAAA
Source organism: Myrmecobius fasciatus (assembly GCA_023553655.1). Lineage (NCBI taxonomy): Eukaryota > Metazoa > Chordata > Mammalia > Dasyuromorphia > Myrmecobiidae > Myrmecobius > Myrmecobius fasciatus. The sequence goes on along the minus strand of JAJPUD010004213.1, from coordinate 38,247 downwards.
GGAATCAGAATGTCTTTTTCTTCCTTCTAAGTGCAAGTGATCGATATGTTCCAAAGTCCAAAGGGTAAAACTAGATATATTTTTAAAATAGGATTCATGTTCAATTTTTAAATATTTATATTATTAAAGATGAAATAAAAGAATTATTACCAGGCAAATTTGATAACATTTGTTAAAAAGCAAGCACTACAACTCATTCTTTTTATATTTGAGTGTGTGTGCATATGAATTTTCTCAAATAAGATAATATGGATATGCAAGATGATGGATGTTTGACATATTTGACTTACTAAGTACATTAGGTATATTTATCAATATGGCCTGAGGAACACAAATGCCAAATTACAGATGCCAATAAATGAGTGTTTATTTCTACACAGAAATTCATTTAATTATCCACATATTCTGCAGCTGACAAGATCTGAAGTTAAGAACTGTCATATCTTTTTAAGCTAACAAACAAGTAAAAGTGTACTGACAGAGTAATTAGGGTGAATGGCCAAATTATTATAGACCATGCATGTTTCACTTTTACAAATCACTGAGTCAATTTAATTTCAATACTTTTTTATATATTATAAAGTTTATATTTATCTTAAGATGTACTAATCTAGACATAAAATGTAATCTTTAAAAACTAATTTGCGTGAAAATTCAATCAAGGATTGCTTACAAGAAAAAAAGACTATTAGATGAAGCAATGAGTTAATAACTAGGTTTACAAATATAACGCTTACAGAAGGAAGAGTTAATTACAGAATGGCCCCGTTTAAACTTTTAGTGAAATGTTTTCTTCCCATGCAAAGAAAAATTAAAGATAGATTAAGCTATATGGAAAATAGGTTGTCTTCAGAAAACTTAAGGTAAGCAAGAGATAGAAGCAGCATGAAATAAGTATAAACATAAATAAATACAGGAACATGTCAAAAACCTTGGCTCATTCAAGCACCTAGTGTTTGATTCTCAAGAAGCTCTACATTTTCTGTTTTTGTGAAATGAACTATTGACCTAATTTCTCAATGGGATACCCCACATTTCCCTGTGTTATAGCATAGGTGTAGCTAGGAAAGCTGCTCTTTGCAAGTCATTAATATTATGTACAAACATTGATTCACATAATTGAGTTTTCCAAAGACAGCGGTTTCATATCCTGCCTCTATAGTATTCTCTACCCCTGACATTCAAACAAAATAGAAGAATTAAGCAAATAAGAAAATAAGATTTTAACATCAAAATACTTAAGCCAATTCACTTTCTACAACCTTCTGTACTGCTTTTGCATAGAACTTGAAGCAAAGATGGAAAATTAAAGTATTCCACTTAAAAATTATATATATTTTTAATAATAAAAAGTACTAAAACAGTTTGCTTAAATCAATATAAATAACAGAAAATGAATCCTAACCTAATCTAACCCTCTGTGCTACAAAGACATAGCCTTGCGCAAGATAGAACCAGCACACTTTTTGAGTTCAGAAGCAGGAGGGCAGAGATGCTGCTGGTTGCGGGCACTTGCAGGAGAGTGGCGCTTATGGGTTTGGGGTTCCAGGTCAGAGGGGAGAGCTGAAGTGAAAGCAGAAAGTCAGAGGCACCATCTCTCCACCCTGTGATTGAAGATACTTACACTAATACTTCTCTTAAAAAATAAATGAACCAGAAAAGAAGAACCCAACAATAGAAATTTACTATGGAAACAGGGAAAACTGGAATTTATCATCAGAGAGAACACTGAAATAAAAAGAGCTTTTTCTACCCCCAAAAGTAACATGAAATGTCCCTCTACCCAGAGAGACTCTATATAAGAACTCAAAAGAAAATTTAAAAAATAAAATGAGAGACTTTGAGGAAAAACTATTATTTACAAGAAACACACTTGAAATTGAAAGATACATATAGAGTGAAAATAAGGAGTTGGAGCAGAACTAATTAATTTTCAGGTGAAGTTAAAAAAAAAGTAAGTAGTAGGAATTGTGATCTAAGACAAAGTAAAAGCAAAAACAGATTAATTGAAAGAAACAATCAGCTATAGTTTAAAAAGGTATCATAAACAATGATATGCTATTAATATTAAACATATATACACTAAATGGCATATCAACCAAATTCTTGAAAGAAGTTAAATGAATTATTGGAAGATACAGGCAGTAAAACTGGATTAGTAAGGGACCTCAGTATACTCCTCTCAGATGTAGATAAATTCTTTTCTTCCTTCCAGTTTCAACTCAGGTTATAAGATTTTCACTTCTATGTCTACAATCTCATAAACCCTAAAGTTGTTCTGATCCTCCTAGATAAAAAATGCTACCTTATGCATTTTTCATTGTGTATTTTATATCAACAATTATTTGTGATATGTCTAATCTTATTTATGTGGAATGATTTTTTTCATATTAGGAGTATATCAACTTTTGTATTTTTGTTGCTAAACACAAAACTCTGAAAAATAATATTTAAAGTATCATCTAGGTTATTTCATTGCCAGATTTCTTGACAGCTTGACCAGATTCCATACCCTAGAGGGCTTGACCCTTGCCTCTTTGGAAGCCCTGGACATGAACTATATTGTCCTGACTGGTAAGCAATTCCTGTGACTACCTATATCAAGGTAAGGAAGGGTTTCATTTCTACTTTTCAGATAAGTCTTTGGCAGCTTCTTTGCTATTTGATGCATACTTCTTTCTGTGTAATCTATCTTCTTCAACTTCCATTTCCTCTGTTTCTAATTCTAGAATTATATTAAAAGTAACCCTGCTATGCATAAAGGAAAGAGCTTGTCAGCCCACTCTTTTATGGGTCCATTCATCAATCTTGTGAATTTTTATGTCAAAATACCCCTCCCCTTAAAAGTTTTTCATTGTTAAATTCCAGAATCATCAGATCAAGGAGAAAATAATGCAAGAAGTCAAATATCAAGGAGCCACAATTCAGTATTTCCCAGGCCCTAGCAGCTTCTACTTTAAAGGACTGAAGAGCCTAGAATATGATATTATGGAGGGCAAAGGAGCTTGAATTCAGCCAAGAATTAACTACCTAGTGAAACTAAGAATTCTCTTTCAGAGAAAAAGATGGATATTTAATGTAATAGGAGATTTTCAATTATTTTTTTCTGATAAAATGAAATTTGATTTTCAAATATGATCTTTAAATAGATAACTCAAGAGAAGCATAAGAAGATAAAAAGGGAAGAAAAAAAGAGCTATATTTTTTAAAGATTAAAATGTTTACAAATCTGCATGGGCAGATGATAGGTATAACTCTTGAGAATGTATCTTTGTTACAGGTATTGAGACGGTATAGATATAAGTTTACTTTAATGTGATGTTATAAAAAAGAAACTAGGAGTGGAAAAGAGATTATACAGGAAGAAGAGGAAAGGAGAAATAAAATGGGATAAATTTCATCACATGAACAGGCAAAAAAGACATTTCAGTTAAGGGTAAGAAGGAAGGGGGATGAGGACTGTTTGACCCTTATTCTCATCAAATTTGATTCAAAGAGGAAATATCATACATATTTAGTTTTACATAGAAACTTATCTCAACCTATAGGTAAGTAGGATGGGAAAGGTGAAAGGAAAGGGGGATGCTAAGAGAAGGAAAACAGAAGTGGAGGGGAAAAGTGATAAGAAAGGGGAAGGGGCTGAAAAAAATGGAGGGCAGATTGAGGGAGATAGTAGTCAGAAGCACAACACTAGTGAGGAGGGAAAAGGAGAAAGGAGAGAGAAAAAAATATAACTTGGGAAAAATAGGATGATGGGTAATACAGAGTTAGTAATTCAAACTCTGAAGATGAATGGGATGAACTCTCCCATAAAACAGAAGTGGAAAACAGATTGTATTAAGAGCTAGAATTCTACAATTTGTTGTTTATTTATTTATTTTGTTTTGTTTTTGTTTGACTGATTCTTGAAGTCTTATTGAGTCATTCACTTGCATTTGTTCAATTCTTATTTTTAAAGTGTTGTTTTCTTCAGTTACCTTTTTAATCTCCTTTTGTAACTGGCCAATTGAATTTTTTTGTGCATTGCACTTTTTTTCCACTTCACTAATTTTATTTTTCAATAAATTGGTGTCTTTTTCATATCTCTTTTGCAGGGCATCATATCCTTCTTGCACTGATTTAGTTTATTTTCCCATTTATCCTCCAGCTCTCTTTTGAGGTTCTTTATGCAATCTTCCATAAAGGCCTTTTGAAAAAATGACCAGTGATGGTCTTTAATACCTTCTTCTGGAATTTTTTCTAAAGAAACTTCAGGATCTGGGATCATCCCTTCTTTTTCTCGATAAAAGCTATCTATGGTGAGAGCTCTCTTTTGCTTCTTCATTTTTTTTTTCAGACAGCATGGATATCTCTTTAAGGTAGGGGAAAAAAAACAGCTGCTGAAAAGGTGGCTTTTGATTTTTGCCCTGGGGCACTTTGGCGAATTAACTTAAGGTGCTGGGCCGGTGGGGGCTAGGACTAAGTCTGAATTACTCCTTAAACAAGGCAAGTCTGCCAGAACACCTGCCCCCAATCAGGGCAGAGTGTCCTGAGTGCCTCAGATAAACTCCAGGTGTTTGGAATTTGGAGTTTGGAATTTCTGCCAGAATGAGCTGAGCTGAGTCCCACCCTCACTTCCGGCCTACACCAGAGTCCTCTGTTTATTTCTCTGTCTGAGTTAGACAAACCTGATGTGAAGTTTTTCAGAGATATCTGAAAGCAGTGTCCAAATATTTCTGAATTCGTTGACTTGAAGATCAGTTCAGAGGCTTATTTTATTGTTGATTTGAGAGAAGATCGGAGGAAAGGCAGAGAGTCACCTTTTCACTCCGCCATCTTGGCTCCACCCCCAATCTATCCAATTTGTTGTTTATAAGAAACACATTTGAAGAAGAGAGATACATACAGAGTAAAGGTAAAAGGCTGGCAGAAAATTATGCTACAGCTGATGTTAAAAAAGGCAAGGCAAGATATTGGAAACTGAGTGGATGTCCCTCAGTTGGGGAATGGCTGAATAAACTATGGTTTATGAAAGTAATAAAATATTATCATTCTTTAAAAAATGATCAGGAGGATGATTTCAGAAAGGCCTGGAAAGACTTGCATGAACTGATGCTAAATGAATTGAGAGCATAGCAACAAGAAGATTGTGATGATCAACTGTGATGGCCTTGGCTCTTTTCAATAATGAAGTGATTCAGGCCAATTCCAATAGATTTGTGATGAAGAGAGTTATCTATATCCAAGAAGAGGATTATGGTTTACTGAGTGTGGATTATAACATAGCATTTTCAGTTTTTTGTGTTATTTACTAACTTTTTTTCTTATTCATTTTTTCACTTTTTGATCTGATTTTTCTTGTGCAGTGTGATAAATGTGGAAATATGATTATAAGAATTGTACATGTTTAACTTATATTGGATTACTTGCTATCTAGGGGAAGTGTGGGGGGGAAGGGAGAAAAATTTGGAACATAATGTTTTACAAGGGTGAATGCTGAAAACTATATTTGCATGTATTTTGAAAATAAAAAGCCATTATTAAAGAGTTTTTCATTATTTTGCATAATTTCACATGCGCTTTCTTAATGGTGGGGATAAGGGAGAGAATCCAGAACTCCAAATTTTAAAGACAAATGCAAAAATTGTTTTAGAAGCAACTGATGAAATTAAAAATATAAAATAAATAAATTTAAATGACCAAAATGTTTTTGTTCTGTTTGTTTGTTTGTTTTTGCATTTATATCCCCAGAGCTTAGACTAACAACCAGTACATTGTATATACTTTATAAGTGTGTGTGTTCGTGGTGTGTGCTTAATTCCTTCAATTATGCATCAAGGTATAGAGACATAGAATCATAAATATGAGAAACTTCCAGGAATCTAGTTCAACCCTTTTCTTTTGCATATGGGAAAAATGAACCACAAATAGATGAAAAAACTTGTTAAATATGGCATATATTCAAAGTGCCAGGATAACTCCAAGTTCTCCACCTCCAAATATTGCTCATTCTTCTCTACCACATTATATAGATTCTAACTTTACATCTAAATTACATGATAATTAAATCATTACGATTTTGTGAAGTTACAACTATACAATTAACTGAGCAGTTTCTCCAGTAGTGTTTAAATTATGATGCTAAGTAAGACCTTGCTTTATGAGGACACATAAATCACCACTTCTAGACTAACTCTGGCATGATTAGATCTGATTGAGATAAATTGCACGTATTACATTTCAGAGGTACCTTCCAACATCAGGGGAAGAAGTAGAATATGCAGAAAAAGAAAATGGCCCCAGTTACATATTTTAAATAGCAAAGAACAGAACAAGAAGAATAAAAAACTCTCTCCCAAGAGAAGGGAGTACTGCAGCTCAAAGATAATTTTGAAAGAAAAAAATGTTAAGAAAAACTGATTTGTTTTCTCATATTATGAAAAAGATGCATTTAAAAATAAGTATTATAGTCTCTAATTTATAGAAGGTAGCCACAGTCTAAACAAAGTGATAATTGTGGAACAAACATAATTATCATAGTTCCAAAGTAATATATTTTTGGTGCAAGACTTCCTATTTTCTAAAGTGCATGTATTATCTAAAAAGTAACTATCTAAAAATAAAAAAATAACAAAATATACAATGTCTCTTTGCAGGTCTATTCTTGCTCTATTTAATATCATCTATTCCCTATTGTTATATAGCTCATACCTTATATTGTATCCTTTTTTATCCTTCCTCTTGTATAAAACTCATCTCCCATTCTTATTTTCTAAAATTTCCTATTCTTGTTTAGAAATTTCCAGTCCCCCCCCAAAGGTACATCTATAGATAAGCTAGTAAATACTTAACAAGCAACTCTCTCTTTTTTATTTTTTTGAGAATGTTTCAATCTATATTCAACCAATTCCTTCTCTGAATAAGATATTTCATCTTATGTTCTTCAGACTAGTCATAGATGATTTTACTACTGAGAATAGGAAATTCATTTACAGGTGATCATCTCAGAACATTGCTATTATTTTGTATATCATACCACTTTGCTTGCAACTATCTCTTTTTTTTAAAGGCTCAACATACTTATAAGTTTAATCTATTTTAAACACATTTTCTCCATCACATTATTAAATATACATAATTACCCAATCAATAAAGGACTGATTTATAGCATTTGTCAGTTATTCAGATATAAATGTTTACATTAAAAAAAATAACAATCAGATCTTGAAAGTTGAATTGAATTAGCTCTAGCACACCCTAGATATAGCCCTACCTGTGACTTTAAGGCAAAATGAATCAAACCTGTTAAAATGGGTTACTTCTTCATCTAAACTTCTCAATTTTTTTGAGCTTTCAGTACCTAGACTTGCTGAGTCGCCTTCCAACAGAACCTTGAGAGTCTAAGACCATTATTAGTAGACCATCCACATCTCATCAGTGTAAAAGCTTCTTGCTTAAGATTGTACAGTTTCTTTTTTCCTTCCAAGCACTGAGTGAAAAGACGTCTTCCTGTCCACGTGTCAAGGGGTTGTTGGGCTTTACTGCCTTACAGTGTGTCTATGCTGATTTCAGTGTGAAGGACTTTTACTGTTGTTGCTATTGTTCCAGATCTATGATTTCATTGATGAAAAGATCTCTTAGGGAGAAGATCAACCAATGTACCATTTTTAGTGCTTTCCTTTTGTGTCTTCCACTTCACTCTGGACTTTAGTCTGATTCTCTGGACTTCTCCACCTCCCCATGTTTACTCTAAAGATGCTTCTTCCCTGTAGCCCTCTTCTGATTGGTGAGATCACCCCAGCCAAGCTTATTTCATCAGCGGCTCCACTCCTCACTCTCTGGACTTTTCTAACACCCTGCTCCCAGGTTTTCACACCCATATTTAGTTCCCTTTCATGTGTTGTCTTCTCCCTTTGAATGTCTTCTTTTTGAAAATAAAGACCACTTTGTTATTCTTTTGCTTGCATTATATCCTTAGCACTTTACAAAATATTTTGCACATTGTAAGCACTTAAATGTCTGCTTATATGTCTGGTTATCTATCTGACTTCCTTTTTGTCTATCCATCCATCAATCTATCTATCTATCTATCTATCTATCTATCTATCTATCTATCTATCTATCTAAAAGCAATAAATTAAATAATTAGCCTGTGGTTACAACCACAGATTTTATGTGTCAGAGATTTTATGTGAGTCCAGATCTGTCTGATACAAAAACCTAGTTCTCTATCCAACATCCCATTCTGCCTTTTATACTTCTCATATGTTCTTCCTGATAGTTCTGCCTCTGATATCTTTGGATGACAAGTTATTTAAGATGACCTTTCCTTTTTCATTTTCCTTTAAGCACTACAAATAAAATGATCTGTTCTTTTTAGCATTGCCTGGGTCAACTGATTCATCAATAGAGTCTGACTGTATGTGATTAAAACAAAAACTTTAGCTATTAGCATTTGAGTGCTATAAAACATTTGTGTTTAAGGAAATATATATATATTTATATATCTGTGATTTCTTCTGTATTGAGGACTACCAATATTGGTAGGCACCATCTTTGCAATTTATTGTTATAAAGAGGCTCTGAGAACATAGGGAGTTTGAATGACTTGCCTAGGATTACCTAGACAGTATATATATAGCTTTACTTCTTGGACTCGAACAAAGAGCCACTTCGTTTCAAGGGCAACTCTCTAATACACTAAAAAAGAAATAATAATTACAAACAAAAAAGGCATCCTAATTTATATTTTAAATACATCAATCAGTTAGCAAATAATACTGGATAATTTTAGTGGGACTTCATAGTTTTATGTCAGGTTAACTAAAGCTGTGTTTCTAGATGTATAGAAAGTTCAGCATTTTAGCTAGAAACAATTCTGGATAGTCTGGATTACCAATGTGTTTTCTAGCATTTGAAAAACTATATAGTGAAGAAAAAAATCAAAGGTTAGACAAACTTTAAAGAGAAAGAGTGTTTTATTTTTAAACTATTTTTTAAAAAAATAGTCACTGACCCCTTAAATCTCAAACCAATTACAGATATTGTAGTACCATCACTAATTACATGCTGAGAGCATTAATTTAAAATGGCAGTTTCAATTTTCATTTCATCAAGACAAGGCAGAAAAAGAAGGTGCATACTAATTAGTTCATGTGTGTCATACACCTGAAAGATTAGGGGAAAACTGCTCATTATAAGTGAGTTATAAGCAAAGTACTCAAACCTTTCATTTGAAGGACTGCATATAAATAAAAGAATTAAGTGACAAAGGGAATGCTCAAACGAAGAAAAGTTGGTACATGATTAGAATCCAAAGAATCTCCTAGTACAAAAATTTTCTTTTTGAAAGTGATTACTATTTTCCTTATTTTAATTTTCCATTTTAAAATTTTTAAAATGTTCAAATAACAAGATTATTTTAATCATCTGTGCCCACCAAAATTCTTCAATGGACAAATCTTAAGCATTGAAAATTAAAAGTTGAATATATTTAACAAAATTATTGTAAGAAAATTCAAAAGATATAGCATCTTCAGAAGTTTTGGTCTCCTGCCTTTATTAAATGTATACAGTTATTCCTTCTACATAATACCTTTTCTCATTATAGTTTTGATATATCACAGGTCAGTTAAGAAATTCACTGGGTAGCTTCTAAAGATCTTCATAAACTAACTGATGCTGGGTGAAGTAAGCAGAAGCAGAAGAACATTGTACACAGTAACAACAAGATTATTTAATAATCAACTGTGATGGACCACAATGCAGTGATTCAAGGCAATTCCAATAGACATGAGATGGAAAATGTCAGTCACATCCAGAGAGAGAACTATGGGGACTGAATGTGGATTGAAGCATAATATTTTCAACCTGTTTGTTTTCCCTTTCTCATGTTTTTCCTCCTTTGGTCTGATTTTCCTTATACAACATGACAAATATGGAAATATGTTTAAAATGATTGCATATATTTAACCAATATCAACTTGCTTGCTGTCTTGGGGAGGGGAGAGAAAAAGGAGGGAAGGAAGAAATTTAGAACACAAAGTCTTTCAAAAATGAATATTGAAAACTATCATACATGTACTTGGAAAAATAGAATACTATTGAAAAGAAAAAAAATAAATTCAGTGGGAATTTGGGGCAAGTTTTGTGGAAGCTGCATATGACATGTAAAGACTAGTAGGTGACACAGAGCCTGTGACTAATAATTAAAATTTTACAAGTATTGTAAATACCTCAAAAAAGAAAAAGACAGAAATTCAGACTTTTTCTCTGATGTGAAGGAATGGCTGAAAAATTTTATGTGTATTTTTCAGATCACAAGGGCACCTCTCTCCTAAGCCCGTCAATGTGGAAGAAATAAATGTGCTATGAATTTTCTTCTGTGTTCATTCCACAAACATGGAATCTCATCTAATGAGTCCAACAATCTTACTATTTCTTTCTTGCAGAACAGACTGTCATATTTTTAACTAACAAAACAAACAATTGCCATAAAAGGGAGAGATTATTTCATAATCCTAAATCATAAAACAAAAGAGTTAATTTAGACTTCATATGTAACTTTGGCAGTAATCAACCAATCAGTCAGAAAGCATTGTCGCTATTACAGCCTTTTGTAGAAAACAAAGTTACTAAAGTAGACATTAGAGCTAGGGAAAAAAATAGGAGGGAAAAGAAATAGAGAAAGACTTGGACTATATTCCAATTGCTGCATATGTTGCTGGAACAAATTTGGGTCTTCCAGGTAGACCTACAGTTCTAATTGGTACAAAGGTATTTCAAATGTAAATCTGTGCAGAAACCAACTCACCACATATTTTCTGCAATCTATATTTATGTGCTAGCTCTCACAGGTTATAGAACACTGAGCTTAGGGACAAGTTCAGAGAATCAAGTTCAAATACTACCTTAGATATTTATTAGCTATGGAAATCTGAACAAGTCACTATTCTTTCAGTCTTAGTTCATCTCTTTGAATAAGGAAGTAGACTCATTGATCTTTTTGGTGTCTTCCAGATCTAAATCTGTGATTCTGTAATTTAGTTTTTTTTTTTTTTGTTGTTGTTGTTGTTGTTTTTGTTTTTTATTGTTCAGAGAAGAAATTCTCAGTGAGAGATTAAAAGCTATGAGCAATTTGGTTAATATTAAAGCTGTAGTTTTTAAAATTTGTAGAAAAAAGACAATGTTGGACAGGCATTATCTTGGGACTTCTCTTTTAATTAGTGAAAGAAATATACCTTTTTTTTTGTTTTCGTGGTTACTAACTATATACTCTCCCTAACTCCCCAGGATACAAGTACCTTTGGAATGCAACTCGACTATCCTTGCTATTAGCTTACTTTTATTTTTTTATATATTCTAGGGAATATAAATGTACAAGGCCTATTTAATTTTTTTTAAGAAAGCAACATTTTATTCCTGATCTTTTTTTTAAAGCTTTCTGTTACAAATTTTCCCCCTTAGTACCCACCCCTACCATAGATGGCAGGAAGTCCACCACATGTTAATTATGTTAAAATACTTGACAAATTGAATATATGTATGCATATTTCCACACTTATCTTGCTGTATAAGAAAAATCGTCTCTACAAGAAAAAATAAATCTGAGAAATGAAACACAATGCAAGCAAACATCAATAGAGAGCATAAAAATGTTATGCTGTGGTCCAAATTTCATATCGCTCACTCTGGGTGTATATGGCCTTCTTCACTGAACAATTGGAACTGGTTTGAATCATTTCATTGTTGAAGAGAGCCATGTCCATTAGAATTGATCATCATATAGTGTTGTTGTTGCTGTGTATAATGTAAAATCTTTTTTAGAAAAAATAAATAATTCTCTAAATTTAATATATCTAATAAAATTTTAAATATTATGCACTCAAATAGAAGCACACACATACACACAAACACATTAGACAGAAATCAAATGCATGAATGAACACACAAAAGCCTAGTCTTCCATTTGTGATTTCATTGGTTAGAAACACTCATCAAGGAAAATATCTCCATCAAAAGTGCAGGTGGATTTTTGTTCTGCATTTTATAGTATTAAAAGATTACCTAAAATCAATGAAAAATCAAATTACTTGCTAAAATTGCTGTAACTACTGTTGTTGAGGGAGGAGGGGGGGTCTGGGAGCCAAAACTTTAGCCGACTGTCCACACTGCTTTTCATATATAGTAACACATGATAAAGATTCACAGATTACAGAATGCTTAAGGGTAGTTTTCAGAGTATTTGAGTGCATATCAGACAAAAAGGTGGTCTGAAATAGGTCCTGGTTCACATGCTGAACAAAGGACAATTCATGTTGTTTATCTCATAAACATTTTTCATATTAACAAAATAAAAGCATTCCCACTACTTATCTGGCAACAAATTGATATTATCTATAGAAGGCTTTTAAAAGCCTATGGGGAAAAATTAATGGAGGGTCAAAGTATATAGGGAGAAGACGACATAATCCACAGCATCAATAATAGCTCACAATTGTATAGCACAATGCTGGGAAAGAGCTCATTCTTGTACATTATTATTTCATTTGATTCTCACAGAACTATATGGAGTAGGAAGCAGCATAGGAATGCTAAGAGAGAAGACTCAGGTTAGACTCCTATCCTTGCCAGTTGCTAGTTGTTTAACATTTGCAAAATCATTCCATCTCTCAGGACCTCAGTTTCTCGATTTTTAAAATAAAGGAGATGGACTGAATGATTCACAGACTCTCTTGCAGTTCTAAATCCTATGTAATGAAAACACTGTCATTGCCATTTTAAAGAGGAGAGCAATCTTGTTTAGTGAGGTTAAAAACTTTACACAGCTAGGAACTGGGAGACTTGGGCTTAAAAAACAGGTCTTACCTGGTCAGGAATCCTGAGTTCAAATTTGATTTTAGACACAATATATATTTGAACCCAGTCAAGTCAATTATCTTCTATTTGTCTCATTTTCCCCTCTGTAAAATGGGGATAATAATAGTATATCAGCTTTGTTATTAAAAGTCAATTGAGGGGCAGCTAGGTGGTGCAGTGGATAGAGCACCAGCCCTGAAGTCAGGAGGCCCTGAGTTCAAATCTGGTCTCAGACACTTCCTAGCTGTGTGACCTTGGGCAAGTCACTTAACCCCAATTGCCTTAGCAAAAAGCAAAAAAAAAAAAAAAGTCAATTGAGATAATGTTTGTAGAGCACTTAATTGTGCCTCATACATAATAAGTATTATGTAAATGTTAGTTATCATTATTATTATTATGTTTTTGTTGTTGAGTTGCTTTATTCTTGTCCAATTCTTTGTGACACATATGTTTTTGTTTTTGTCTTTTTACTAGAGTGGTTTGCCATTTCCTTCTGTAGTTCATTATATAGATGAGGAACTGAAACAAAGTTAAATGACTTTCCCACAGTTTCTGAAGCCAAATTTGAACTCAGGAAGATGAGTCTTCCTGACCCCAGGCCAAGCATTCTATCCACTGTATCACCTCGCTGCCATTATTATTAATAGTTTTTATTTTAATGCCAAGTCTGATGATGTATCTTCTATCCAAAACTACCTGCTTATGACTCTCAAAAAAGATCAAGAAATACAGTGCTAGAATGATGACAAAGTGTGCCACTTTTAGCAAATTGCCCCGACTTTTATGTATCATAGTTGTTCTCATGTGAGAATAAAAGAGATACCACAAATTAAATATTAGTTATTTAAACAGAATTTCTGCATGGATTCAGGTTATGGGCTTGATAACATATCACATAATTTCTTTTTTGCATGCTATACTGCTTCAAAGAAAAAGAAGTACAGAGAATCTGTACTCCTTTGAATTGTCAGTTGTCCAACAGCAAATATCAATGTTAAATGTTAACACGGAACTAATGAACACTAATGAATGGCTTGGATAAAAAAGAAATTTTTCTGATAATATGTCTTCAATAATCTGATTTCAAGCATTGAAGGTTCCAATGTCTTTAAATGCCTTCAATAAAAATTTACTACAGAAGGTAACTTCATACATTCAAATGATATCTTTATTATTAGAAAGGTTAAAGTAAATGTCACCTCCAAACTAAATATTCCCTTTTTGTTTATGACAGTGAATAAACGTCATTCTATTAGCTTATCACTTGTCTTCATGATTCCAAAATTACTTTGCCAATTGTTTTTTGCAGTTTTTATTTCTTTCTTTCCCCAATTCCATCTGTTACCTGAATCCATGGCCACCTGTCATTTTCTGCTGCAGTCCAGGCATTTACAAGCCCCTTCTTGTTAAGTCGTGCATAGTAAGGGTACCATTTTTGCAGCCCAAAAAGTGCTCGGTGGGTTGATGAAGCTGTGATTTGCTGGTTGGATATGATACCTCCTTCAATTCCCAAGGGACCAGAGCATCCTAGAAATAAAAGCCAAGGGAAAATGTGAGCTCATCTCAAATAAAACTTTATTCTCAAATTAATAATCAATCAAAAAACATTGATTAAACACACACTGTTGAATAGCCACTATGCTAAGTGCCCATTAGTAATTAGTAAATTAGTAAAATTAATTTACTAATAATTACAGAATTATTAGTAAATAATAGAGGGAAGGCACTAGAATTAAGAGAGATTGGAAAAGACTTCCTGTTGAGCACAGGATTTTAGTTGGAATTTAGGAAACTAGGGAAGTCAGTGGGTTAAAGCAGAAAAGGGACCATGCAGAATGGGGTACAGCCAGAGAGAATGCTATAGTTAAATGACAGCATGTCTTAATAATGGAAAAATGAAGAGACAAGTGTAACTGGGTTGAAAAGTATGTTTTGAGGAACAAGGCAGAAGAAGACTGGCAAAGTCAGACAGATTTAGGTTATAAAGGGTTTGAAAGCAAAACAGAGCATTTTAAGCCACCAGAGTTGTTATTCGTTTTTTTTTTTTTGTTTGTTTGTTTGTTTTTAAATAGGGATGAGTGTGACATGATCCAGTGAAGGGAGTCATTAAATGTCTCATCCTCATCACAAAGCTTCTTAAATACTTGAAGATTCCCTTATTTTAGCACTCTGGATTCTGACACTCTCTCCTTCCACAATCTATAGTATTTATTGACTGGACCACCTTTCTGACATGTTACAGGTTCAGGGCTATAAAGTTAGAAGACATTTCAGAGACCACAGACTACAACATTCCTCTCCTTGTCCCCTATATTATGGATGAGGAAGCTAAGGTTCAGGAGATCTCTAAAGAAATTTGTTTAATGGTGATACGTGGTAATAAGTATCAGAATTAGGAGAGTGAACCCTATTCCTTTCATTCCAGAGTTAGTGATCTGGGCATATTGCCATTCATAGTTACTTTTTCTCCCATGGCTTGTGTATTCAATAAGATTGGAAACTGTTGAGGGCACAGAATTAATCTTATAGTTTGTTAGATGCCTGTTATACCTGATGATAGAATTGTTGTATTCATAATTTTTCCAGCCACTTCATCACAGATTAAGATAACAAATGGCCCTAAAAGACCACCTAGTACCTTCATTTTACATGTAGTGAAAAAGAGACAAATAGTTTCTGTATGCTACTAAAGATTGGTAAATTTTACATACCTAGTAGGTAGCAGAACTAGGATTTGAACTCAGATTTTTCACTCCAAACTTGGTACTCTTTCTACAACACCTTGCCTCTCTTGTGGCAAGTGTTATCCACAAAAGGGGGTCAAGAAATGTTTGTTGTTTGTTTATTGCCATGATGCTTTAGAGTTTTTACTTAACTTCAATTTTACCATATCAAAACAAATTTACCAGATCAAAATCATTTCTAAAAATACTTCTAACCTAAAATTTTATTGGATTGATAAAATTGCTAATGCTTTCTAGGCAATATATATATATATATATCAAGAACCTATATCAAGCTATTTTTTCTCTTTTTTTGTTTTTCATAAATTTTGATGTGTGATATATGTGACAAGTAAATCATGCAACATCAATAAAGGAACTATATGCACCCCTCCAAATTAGATATTCTATTGAACCTCTGTGGCTCCTTCTATACCCAGAGTTCTATGATCTTTGAGAGGAAAAAAAAGTATTGTTCTTTCACTTTTCTTTAAACAGACAACAATTCACAATATCCTTCTATTTCCTAATTTATTTCTTCTTAAATCTATGATTTAGAAATTCGGTCATATTAAATAATCTGAAAATTTACCATAAACATTTAGAATTCTAAGTGATCATTCTTATTGGTCAAAAATACATTCTCAGTTTCTTGAAAGCAAACAGTTTTAACTCAGATAGTTAACTTCCTAAAATAGTTATGAATGGCAAAATATCACTTTAAACAATCAAGGTGTTATAACATAAAATACACTTGAAATTCTTAATTTTAAAGTAAAATTTCAGAGGAGCAGTGAGGTTTTCCTTTTTAAGCCATATACATGGAAGAAAACAAGCTTAGAAGATACCTGAATTAAAGATAAGTGACTTGAGGAAAAGCACTGCCTATTTTTCCTTTTTCATGAAGAAATAGATACTGAACAAATTAAATTTTTCCATGACTATATCCATAGTCAATTAAAATAATTTTCAAAGTTGAATCTCATATTTAATAAGAAAAATTGGAGCTTCTAGGAAAGTATTTCATTATCACTATTATAAGCTATCCTTGCAATTTAAGATGATCATTGACTATTATTGAATAATTTTGAGTAACATCAGTGATAGACCTTTCAGACTATAAAGACAGTTGGCAAATATGAAGCCAAAATAATTATGTTCAAAAGTGCTAGCATGGGGCTACCATATAGGCCATTATCATTAGGAAATTTTTTTCTCATTGTAACTAATTTGTTTCCATTTATGAAAGAAACAAAGTAATGTTGAATATATGCTTCTTTCCTTATTCTTGATGAGCATAGTGGTGCCAACATTTGCTTTGTGGCCTTTCAAATACATACTTAAAAATAGAATGATGTAGATATTGATAATAATTTTATCAATATTTTGATGGTTCTATGACTTCACAGAAATGAACATTCTCTTCAACAGTGCAGAGCTCAAACTGTTTTGTGACACTTTTAATCCTACAGAGAGAGAGAGAGAGAGATACAAAGGAATGCACACACACACACACACACACTTTCTCTCTCTCTCTCTCTCTCTCTCTCTCTCTCTCTCTCTCTCTCTCTCTCTTAATCCTCCTTAGGATTGTCAACCCAATCCACTAGGGCCATCCTTTGGATCTTCTGGCAGTTGACAGTTTTGATGAAAGCACCTAAGCTGAAAAATGCTATTCCAAACTTATTTCATGATCTGTTCACCTTGTTTCCTACTTATACTTCTCTCTAGGGATACCATTTATACTACTTCTCCTAAATAGCTCATCACTGATAATAGGCTAGGACCTATTCATGCCCAACACGTGCCTTTTTATTATTCTTTAGGTGAAATACAATTTTGTAATTCTTCAGACAAGTGGGTTTCTATGAGTTTTAGAGTAGCACTGGAACAATCTTGATATTCAGAAAAATAGGTTGTTACTTCAGAATGACTGCATAATTGTCCAAAGGCAAGTTAGATCTCGGTCTTCCTTTTGTTTGGTCAAGAGACTAGATTATTATCCAGTTATAGTATCTGTTCAGTTTATTGGCTGGTAACTGATGTTTGTGTTTAAATGTAATATGATGATGTTTAAAGGGTAAAGATGTCTATGTATTGTCTTAAGAATCAATATTGTACCATTACACACCTGTCAAATTGCCTAAAATTAGAGGGAAAGATAATGATGAATGTTGGAGGGGATGTGGGAAAACTGGGACACTGACACATTGTTGGTGGAACTGTGAATGGATCCAACCATTCTGGAGAGCAATTTGGAACTATGCCCCAAAAGTTATCAAACTGTGCATACCCTTTGACCCAGCAGTGTTTCTATTGGGCTTATATCCCAAAGAGAACTTAAAGTAGGGAAAGGGACCCACATGTGCAAAAATGTTTGTGGCAGCCC
This sequence comes from Myrmecobius fasciatus, assembly GCA_023553655.1. NCBI lineage: Eukaryota > Metazoa > Chordata > Mammalia > Dasyuromorphia > Myrmecobiidae > Myrmecobius > Myrmecobius fasciatus. Next base: position 20,298 of record JAJPUD010004213.1, on the reverse strand, counting down.
TTTTTGTAGTGGCTAGAAAATGGAAACTGAATGGATGCCCATTAATTGGAGAATGGCTGAATAAATTATGGTATATGAATGTTATGGAATATTATTGTTCTATAAGAAACGACCAACAGGATGATTTCAGAGAGGCCTGGAGAGATCTACATGAACTGATGCTGAGTGAAATGAGCAGAACCAGGAGATCATTATACACGGCAACAATAAGACTATACGATGATCAATTCTGATGGACATGGCTCTCTTCAACAATGAAATGCTTCAAACCAATTCCATTTGGTCAGTGAAGAAGGCCATATACACCCAGAGAAAGGGATATGAAATGTGTACCACAACATAACATTTTCATGCCCTCTATTGATGTTTGCTTCCATTGTGTTTCCTTTCTCATATTTTTTTCTTGTAGACACGATTTTTCTTGCACAGCAAGATGTGTGGAAATATGCATACATATATTCTATTTGTCATTAACATAATTAACATGTAGTAGACTTCCTGCCATCTAGGGGAGGGGTGGAGACTGGGGGGAAATTTTGTAACAGAAAGCTTTGTAAGGGTCATTGTCGAAGAATTACCCATACATATGTTTTGAAATTAAAAGCTTTAATAAAATGCATTTAAAAATAAAAAAATAATAAAATTAAGGAAAAAAAAAGAATCAATATTGTGCAATGTTTCTATTGGGCTTATTTCTCAAAGAGATCTTAAAGGAGGGAAAGGGACCAACATGTGCAAAAATGTTTCTGGCAGCCTTTTTCATAATGGCAGGAAACTGGAAACTGAGTGCATACCCATCAAATGGGGAATGGCAAAATAAGTTATACTATGTGAATATCATGGAATATTATTGTTCTATAAGAAATGACCAGTGAGGTGATTTTAGAGACGTCTGGAGAGACTTACATGAATTGATGCTAAGTGAAATGAGCAGAACCAGGAGATCATTGTACACAGTAACAACAATATTATACTATCAATTCTGATGGACATGGCTCTTCCTAAAATTGAGATGAATGAGGCCAGTTTCAATGATCTTGGGATGACGAGAGTGATTTACATCCAGAGAGAGGTCTGAAGGAACTGAGTGTGGATCATAACATAACGTTCTCATTCTTTTTGTTATTGTTCTTTTGCATTTTGTTTTCTTATTCATGTTCTTTCCTTTTTGATATTATTTTTCTTGTGCAGCAAGATAATTGTACAAATACGTTTACATATATTGGATTTGACATATATTTTAACATGTAAAATAACAACAATAATAAAAATAATAAATAATAATAAAACATGTTAATAATAAAATTATCTAGGAAAAAAAGAGTCAATGCTGTGAACTGTCCATTTAAATGCATTTCTGAATAATTAGCATTCTTCATCCATTTGGTTTTTCCTGTATTAATAGTTAGAAGAAACTCTTACATGATTAAGATCTGATTTAGGAAGCCCTGGAATTCCTTGGAGCTTAATTTAATCAATACAGTGCCATTGACCAATAGGAAAATCTTCATCTATTTTCACTATACATATTCTGATGGTGAAAAGCACCTAAGCAACTATATCTTTCCATCTTTTATAGTCCATATGGTATTAATATCCACAGGGTCTGCAAACATCTCCTTCAAAGAATCTATTTTATGATTTAACATAAAGATATATTGCTTGAATAGAGCTTTTAAGGCAACATTTTCTTTTGCTGAGTGCAGTGCTTTTTATAGTAGGTAAACCATAAATAGGGTGATATTTTGTATTCTTCAAATTTTTCAGCAATCTGTGTGATTTTAGAGACAGGCTTAGATATTGTTTGTGAAAACTTTCTTTTATTTTCTCATACTTTCATTGACGATTGAACTATCCTTCTAGAAGAAATAATAGTGATAAGATAGAGCTGTCTCATACAATTAATCTAACTAACCCAATATATTTAAATAAGCTTTTGATAATGTGAAAAAAATGGATTTGCAAAGAGACATCAACACATATTAGCATTTTCTAAGGAAGCTTAGCCAATATATATCAGTTTCACAATAAGAAGGCTAAACAAACTGAAAAACTTCTTCAACAAGTAAAAACTTATCTCCCTAGCAAACATGTAGCTATAATAGCAAAGTGTCACACTAGGGTAAAATAGAAATTTATTTCTAAAATACTACTTAGAAAAATGACATGATGAGTAGTATCTTATGAATGGGCAAGAATCAAGGGAGGGAATATGAAGTTAACAGAACCTAGAGAAATTTCTCATTAAATCTGTTGGTACTGAGGACATTTAAGATAGAAATAAGGAGGGGGGGGGAACAGGAAAAAATGGAAAAGGTGTGCTAAGATTACTATAACAAACACTTGAATTTATTTTAGTATCAGTGGAGCTACTTATAACATCACAGACCCTGTTGTATGGCATGTGCTACATGAGGAAGTAGAAATAGCATTAAAGAAGTCAAAAAAAGAGAACAGTCATATTACAACAATTATTCACAGAAGTGCTAGATGCTGTATATCAGGGATTAAATTTTTTTCCACTTGTGACCCCTTTTTGCCTGAGAAAATTTTATATTACTCTAAGTATATAGGCATATAAAATAGGTATACAAATCAAACATTTACTGAAAATAAATCTTAATTTCACAACTACCACATTCAGTATGCTACCTCATATGACCCACAGTTTAAGAAGTTTTTACTAATTTTGAGGCCTTTAAGAGATTGATCCTAAAGATATTTAAACAGCCAGAGGACAATAAATGCTTGAAGAAAATTATCAAACTTACTATTATAATAAAAAAGATAAAAAGTCTTAAACATACTTATTAATAATTAATAGTCACAATTAATTCTGTTTAAGCAAACAAAAGTTACCTATTGCATGCAAAGTACTGTGATCAGCACAGGGATTACAAAGATGAAAAGCAATATAGTTTCCACATTTAGAAAGCTTATAATCTAATGTAGGAATATGAATTTTTTGTTGATATTCAGTTAATTTCTGACTTTGGTGATCCCCATTGGGTGTTTTCTTGGAAAAGATATTATGGTGGCTTGCTATATCCTTCTTCAGCTCATTTTGCAGATGAAGAACTAAGGGAAACAGTAAAGTGACTTGGTCAGGGTCATACAGCTATTAAGTGTCTGAGGCCATATTTAAACTCAAATATTCTTGATCATTAGACTTTTGTTTAAAAAAGAAACATAAACATATAATGTAGTACCAAATTCAATAAAAGTTAAACTCAATAAATTCTAATGCTGATACTTCCCTTAAAATAGAAAATTTTTATAAGTCATATATAAGAGACTTGTGCATAATGCTATGTTCCTGATATTTATGAGTCATGCTAATGGGTCCTCTGGGTATGCTTAGAGTACTTAGTAAGGTAAAAGTTTATTTATTTCAACTTTTCAAATACCTAGGGAAGTTAGCTGTCTATACTCAAGTGCAGAACTACAAATTCTTCAAGGAAGAACAATGACAGTAGCCTCTAGCTGCAGTTTGATTGAGTACATTTTCTGCCTTAGCCCTTAGCACGATGATATGCAACATAGCATCACAGAATATGAAGATTGGAAGGAACTTCAGATGTCATCTAATCTAATGTTTTCCTTCTCCAATATAGCTAACAATCTAAGATCCATCCTTTGTCAGAATACACTTGTGGTAAGAAAATGCCTTCCTCTGATTAAGGACATTATGCTGGTACATAGCCACAGTTGTGAAGATGATTTTCCTTATATCAAGCCAGAATCTGCCTTTTTGCAATGTTCACCAATAGTTGCTAGTTTTACCCTTTCATGCCAACTGGAAGAAAGTCTATTCTTTACTCCTAAGCTTTCTCTTCCCCAGCATAAACAATCCAACCCCGTTTTTATTTTTAGTCAAACTTATATGCCATAATCTAAAGGTCTGCTATGTGGGACTTGATTCTCAACAGTAAAGAGTAACTTATTAGGGTACTGGAAATTAGAAGAATCTGGGAAACAATATTAATCAAAGCAATTGAAAAAAGCATTTGTCTCACATACTAAGAAATGGACTTGAAGGGTAAAATATTCAAAAATAAATCTTGAAAAAGATTTCAAAATATTTAATTACAAATATGGTAGGATCTGATAGCCTTTCATAATAAAAGGGATTTCACTTCAAGTGGGATGGCAGGTTCTATAAAATAAAACTCTAATAATAATTACAAATTATTCAATGAAAAAAAAAGTTTAAAGAGTTTAAAAACACTGAAAGACCTGTAGTGATCTTATTGATGAGCTTGCATTCCTTCTTATAGACATTATCTAGTTTATCAATGCCCTTGCTGAAATGTGGTCCCTAGAATGGAACAACATATTCCAGATATGATTTCATTCCTCTATTTCCTCTAGATAATATGACATTTCTAATGTAGCCTAAAATTGTATTAGCATCCTGGCTACCATATCAATTGTTGTTTTGTATTATCTTGGTTTCTATTAGCACACCATTATGTTTATTTTTTCATGTTGTTTAATGTATTAATAAAAGAATGTAACAAACAGGCATCTTATCTAATAATATACACAGAAGTATTCACTCACTGCCTGAATGAACATACCTCTTATCCTCTGTATGGACTACTGTGAAGGAATACCACCTTCATTTGGGATTGATTCCCTATATAAATTTATAGGATAATGTAAATAAGAGTTACACAGGATATTTTTCATTAATGGAGGATGAATTACATTATTGAAAGGAAGGAATAAATCAATGCAATCATAGATTTATTTGAATACTTTAGTTTGGGTACCTGTGGAATGTAATTGAATCCTAATTTGCCTTCTAAATTACATATCCCCCTAATCAGGGTGAATTCAAAGGAACTATAGACTCCATGAGATTTTTAGAAATGTTTTTGAAGTGACTATTTATTTCAGCAATTGAATTAAAAACTAGCATTTTCTCTGAGTGCTATGTTGCCTCCAACCCTTTGTCTCTTAGTAGTTGTCATTTTATGTAGATAATTATAAGAAGTGATTTATTGATAAAAATGATTACTATTTTTAAATTTTTATGTTACTAGTTTTATACAAGTTAATTCACTCTAACATCAGAAAAAATCATTTGTTTATTGTCACACACACAAAAAAAAAAAATCTTAGCATTTTGAAGACTATTTCAAATATATAAATGCAGATCCCCTTTCCTTTTTTCTAGTCCTTGGTTACCCATGTCTCATTAAAACCCCTTTACAAAATTCATTTGTGATTTTGTGAGTGTCATTAACATAAGAGAGTAAATAGCAAACTAAATGAGAAGGGACTATGTTAACATTACTATCAGCTTATTCAAAGATCATCCTTAATGATTTCTCAATCATTCTTGTTTTAATTGATGTAATAGTTCTCTGTCTACCAACACAGACTCAAATTTTTAGGCCTTAGCAAATAGTCATCTTTATGAGTTGCTTTAGATGAAAAAAAAACTTCTCAATTGCCTGTGTCTTAGGAATGAGCTTCAGAATTCAACTAGGCTAGTTTATGGGCAGAATTGTTAATATTCATAACCTAATTCATACTTTCTATCTTTGAAATTTATTAGTATCTGCTAGATTTTGTGTTCACTAGGAACACACTCTACAATAGTATATATTTCCCATAGTATATATGAGATACTGGAGTAGAGAATTAGTGAAGGACACTAAATAGTGCTTAGGTTAAATCACTATGTCATATGAAATAGAGCTGGAAGAGACCTTAGAGATCATTCAATACATTCCTCCTCATGACTATTTTTTTCAGTTCCAAATAGTCATTGTCTTTCTATTCAAGTGGTATACTCTTTTCTCTTCTCATTCAGGTCTCTCCAATTTTATTCATCTCTTTAACTTCTTTCTTATTAATTTTATGATTATAATGATCTAGGTCTGAGAGAAGTAAAATTATCTTCCCACTAGCATACTTTTATTTTTCTATCTCCCCCTTTAATTCATGTCTCTTTTCCTTCAAGAATTTAGAAGCTGTGCCATTTGGTGCATATTATAGTCAGAGTTAATATTAATTCATATTGTTTATAATGCTTTGGAGCAAAATGTAGTTACCCTGATGATTTTTTTAATTAGGTCAATTTTTGAATTTGCTATCTGTGATTAAAAAAAATTGTTTTTTCTCTTTAGCTGAAGTAAAATAAATTCTGCTCCAGCCTATTATTTAAACTTTCTCCATCTTTCTGTTTCAAATATGCCTCTTATAAATATCATTTTCTTAGATTCTGATTTTCAATGCATTCTGTTATTAGTTTCTCTTCTTCCTCCCACCTTACTGACCCTACCATTATTATCCCCCTTTGGTTTGTTATTAGAATCTATTTAGTTCACAGTTAGAATTGCTATGTATTTTCCTCCATCCTATTCTCTTTTACTTAGCTTATTTTGTTAATGCTTTCCTCTTTCTTCAAAACCTATTTTGCGTCTGATCATTGCCTTCCTTAATTTATCTTTCTTCACATCACAAGTCTGCCTTCTCTTTCTCTTAGCCCATTCTTTTCCTATTTACCTGTTAGGTAAGTTGAATTTCCATAAACATATATATATGTATGTATATATATACATATATGTATGTGTATGTATGTATGAATGCATGCATTCTTCTGTTCTTGAACCAGTTCAGATAACAGTGAGCTGCAAGTCTTTCCTATTCTCCTATTCTTATTACAAATATTTCTTTGTTTTGATCCTCTTTATTGTGAGATAATTTTCACCACTCTTCTCTTAACATCTTCCCAGTACATCCCTTCTTTCTTAATCTTCATTTTTTTTCTTATGAGATCATTCAATGTCCTGCCAGTGAGATCAGTGGGCACTCTGAGTAGAATGGCAATGTTACTTTTGGCATTTCCTAACAAACTAGTCAAAGTCTCTCTTACTACAGTCTAAATCTAGCTCATCTTCCTTATTAGTGAGTGAACAACTCAATGCTTTTTAAATTCTGCTACAAAAAGATTGAAAGTGGCAACATTGAAGGATCAAAAAGCTGAGTCCCTATGAATGGTTGTACATGGCAAGTGAGTTAACCCTGTGATAACTTTTCTGACATTTCCTGTTCAAAACTTCAAAGGTCAGGATTGTGAGGCATCACTTTAACAGTCTATATTCAAACTGAAAATCAAGATCAAGTGAAATTTTGCCGTTCTGCTCCATGGGAAGTTTTTCTTCTCCCTGAGCTCATTGTAGGATATCTCCATTATGGTTTAATAAGTGTACCATCCCGATCTTCCTTGCTACTGATGAAGAAACTAAGAACTTGAGAGAACAAGTAATGTACCTAAAGTTACGTAGGCATTATTCAAGAAAAGAATCAAACACAAAAGTTCTGATTCCTTTTCCAAGTATATTAATATTATATCATCCTATTTCTTATCTGTTCTTTGAAACTGCCAAATGTCAATGGTGGAATCATGTGGCCATGCTATAGGAAATCAGGAAAGTGATCTGAGCCCTATCTTTCATTTCATGTGGGAAAGTTGTCATAGCAGCAACTTTAATTCACTAACCATTTAGACCATAATCAAATAAGTGACCTTACAGTAAAAAGGTTCAAAATCCAATTTCCCTTTGCCTATGTCATCCACTTTGCAAAAAAGCCCATTAAATCTAGCAATTATAAAACCAAAGTAAGAGTTGCGGTACAGAATAAAAATGATGATGTGTCTACATTTATGTAACCTTTTTATTAAAGCTTTTTATTTTCAAAACATATGCATGGATTTTTCAACATTAACTCTTGTGTTCCAATTTCCCCTCTCCTTCCTGCTATTCCCTCCCTTAGATGGCAAGTAATCCAATATATGTTAAATATGGTAAAAATATATGTTAAATCCAATATATGCATAGATAGTTATACAATTATCTTGTACAAAAAAATCAAAAAGGAAAAAATGAGAAAGAAAATAAAATGCATGCAAACAACAACAAAAATAATATTAATTGTAAATAATACAAATGATGACAACCAGAATTCATATAAGTACTTTATACTTAGCAAAACACTTTATAAACATTTACCATTTTAATCTTATAACAACTATGGGACATAAGGACTATAATTATCTTCATTTTACAGATGGGTATAATTAGGCAGATAAATGGCCTGCTCAAAATCGCATAGCTAATAAGATTTTGAGGACAGATTTGAATTCATGTCTTTCTAACTCCAAGTCTAATGGTCCATTGCAGCATTTAGCCAAGCTCTATGGAAAGATAAAAACTCTTAGTTGTTATATTTAAAAGTACATTACTCAGGCAGCTAGTGGCATAGAGGATAGAGCACCACCCCTGGAGTCAGGAAAACCTGAGTTCCAATTTGATCTCAGACACTTAATACTTCCTAGCTGTGTGACCCTGGGCAAGTCACTTTAACCCCAATTGCTTAAGAGGGGAAAAAAGTACATTACCATATTATATGTGTCTTCTCCTATAGCAAGAGAGATAGTTCATATTTAGACCAGGTCATATCTAGGACTGGAGTTTGAGAGCTAAAAGAGATCAGTTCTGGTGGGGTTTAAGGAAAGGAAGCAGTTAATAAAGAACAGCAAGAAATGTGGTTTGGGGGTAGTATTGATGGGCTTAATAAACAAGAGTAATTCAGTTTGTATAGAACATATAGTTTGTATAGAACATAGTGCATATGAAAGAACATAGTGTGAAATAAGCTTGAGTATAGTCAGTTTGAAGAGAACCTTAAATAGTGATGAAAGAAGTTTTCATCTATTTATTATAGGTTTTTAAAAAAACAACATAGTGAATGAAAAAAAGAACATTTTCAGTGATAAAAGACATAAATTTAAATTTTTTCCCTTATTTATTACCCATGTGGCCTTGGCCAAATTACATAATACACAACGTGAGTGTTGTGAGGAAAGAAATTTGTAAACTGTAAAATTTTATCTTCAGTAAAATGAGAGAATCGGAATATATTATCTCTAAGCTCCCTTCCAGTAATAATTCTATCATTTTGTGATGTGATGACACTGATTTTGAAGTATTATGGAGACATGCAGATAGAAATGATTAGCTGAAAGTTGGAAATATGGGTCTAATGAAACAACCAGGTCTGGAGATAAAGAAATAATTACACCTTTGGAAGGGGGTGAGATCACCAAGGGGAAAAAAATAGAGAGAGAGAAGAGAAGAGATGTCAAGAATGTGGACTGGACCTTCTACCTTTGGGAATTGAGAGTAAGTACTTAAGATAGAGCAGGAGAGAGAAAAGGAAAAATATAGAATTTGAATGATAGCAACCTTAACAAGCAATGTGATTTCTATATTAAGGAAAGTACTATAGGCTTATTTACCAATGATAAAAAGAACTGATTAAAAAGTTGGACTTTTTTTTCTAGCTCAAGAGGGCACAGTAATATCAAAAACCTAGGAAAATTATGTAGTTCCCTTCTGGGTGTAGTAACAGTTTTAATTGTGCTAAATATAGCAGGAGGAATATACTATAGTCCTATGTATTAAATTCTTGTGTAAGCATTTTGATATCATGCTTTCTATTTCTTTCTTTTAAATGATTGAGTTCAGCAATTACCAGCACCAATGGAAAGTTACAATGGGGGATGGAGGTAGGGAATCATTCTATGCCTCAAACTATATGATGATCAAAGGGTCGGGGACCTGTCAGGAAGCATTTTCTGGATTCCACTGGAAAAACTGCATTTTTCTGAATCCTTTGAAAACAGTAGAAATAACTCCAGGCTATGGGGCTATGTTTCACTTCCCTGGAGTGACTTCTGTCACCAACCTGCCTGAGCTGAGCATTTGAGATAGGTGAGAGTGAAGAGTCAAGGGCCCAGAAAGGTGAAACTTGTTTTTCTTCTGCAAAGACTGATGCGAATTAAACATTTCTTACGTGAAAGGTCACTCCTTTCCACAGTCACCCAGAGCATGGGGAACATGGGCTGTTTTTTATTGATCCTGGGGCTGACAAGTGAACAGTGCTTCAGAATGTTTCACATCTTGTAAATTTTGCTGATTAAGCCTTGCAAATAAAGAAAGAGATGAGGTTGATTCTGTATCGGAGACATTCTGCTTTCATCTTTCTTCCAACTCTATAATCCAAGCATCTTCAGAATGAAAGGACTGTATAAGGGGCAAATATGCTTTCACCATCTCTAGTCTTCTCTTCCCCAAGCCACTTGTTTTATGGAGTGAGACTGCTCTTCTGCACTTACCATGTTAATTATGCTAAAAAAATATGCTAAACATAAATTATGCCAGGAGGATTATCCATGATCTTCAAAGCTTCATGAATTGAAGCTTATTTGTGCACAAGCTCCTCTCCCAACTTTAACCCCAATACCCTGCTCATTCTAACCCTAAATCATTTACGTTATTATAGTGAATTTTGTTGCTATGTTCAATTATTTCACTCATGTCTGACTCTGTGAGACTTTAAGGTTTTCTTAGAAAAGATATGGGAATCATGTGCCATTTCCTTCTCTAGCTCATTTGACAGCTAAGAAATTGAGGCAAATAGTGTAAGGTGACTTGTCCACGATCCCACATCTAGGAAAAGGAAGGAAGGAAGGCAGGATGGAAGGAAGGAAAGAAAGAAGGAAGGAAGGAATGGAGGGACAGAGGGGAAGAAGGAAGAGATGGGGGAAAAAAAGGGAGTTTCCCAACTGACCAATTTCAATTGGGCAGTTCTACTCAGAGATTGCATGTTTTTGGTTCTGGAAGAGATCCATAATATCAGGGATGTGATGCCATGACATGCAAACAAATTAGACTTAAGTGAGGGAGGGCTGTACAAGGTATTCTGCATTACTTTCTCTTCCAGAGCCGTCTGGGTACAGTAGCAAGGTAGGACAATTAGAGACATATACATAGAATGATTTTAGATATCTATATCTATATGCACATTTGTGTCTATTAGTAGCCATCTATAGGGTAAAGGGAAAAGAAGAAAATAAACAAAAATTGTATATGGTAACTTTATTATATATGTAACAGGAATAGTAAGTTGTACATAAAAGATGTACAGTTATATATGTAATCATATTTTTATTATCCTGTGCTATGGAAATGCTTGTTTTTTCTATAAATTAAAAATATAAAAGAGTGAATGGAAGATAAATGGACATCTACTAAAAACAGGAATCAATATTAAATAAATGCAATATCACATGCTAGAAAGATCACCAAAGGAATAGGTGGGGGGTTGGCTTTAGACCTCAGTTTACCCTTTTATAAAGCCTCTAAACTGACTTCCAGAACCAAGAATACCTGTGGATAGCACCATGGAAGATGCTCCTTCAGAGTGAGTATTTTACTAGCTCATTTTGAGAAAATGTTGAGTATGAAAGGAAAAAGCACATTTCCAGGGAGGGGATCAGAACCATTTCTATCTCCTCTCCATTGGATCTTATGCTCTACATCAAAGCATATTTTGCAAATATGTCTTAACTATTCCTGAAGAGGTATATAAAATATAAATGTTATTTTACAAAAACAATAATTGTGAAGAAATATATATTCCTATGTAGATGTAAAATAAGTGGATGGTTTAAAGCAAGGAGCATTTATGTAACATTTCAGAGTGTTTCCTTTTCCTAGAATGAACTTTTTAAACATTCTAGATAAGTGAGCTAAATGGAGTGCACAAAATTTTTAACTGTTTTATAAATTAGTTCCCATTCAAATTTAATAGATTAGAAATAGTTTTTTTTTCTTTTTAGTAGAATCTATCTGCATCTTGTAGTGTACCTTTTTCTTTTTAGAATATAAATTGGCTAATTCTTCCCATAACAATAATTATTACCTGAAAAGGTAGAAATCTTTATTAATAAAGCTTGAAATGCTGGAACATGAAATATTCTTTTTGGAAGGTATATATTCTGAAAATATATTAAGAGGAACTCCAGTAGGGAAAATCATTCTTATTGGATTATTTCTTTCTATTCTTGCAGTTCCAAATGGATTTTTCAAGTCAAATTTAAGAAATTATTGGCTTAAATTAATTGTTTCCACTTAAATAAAAATTAAAATAGCCTGCACTTATATAAAATTTCACAAACATCATTTCATTTTATCCTCACAGCAACACTGGGAAATATATAGGGCAAGTTTTATTTTCTCCATGGAATTATCCACTAACATTTCTAACTGCTTAGCTGTCAATATGTAAACTCATGGTTATTATGCTCATCCATCAGGTGACACTAGCTACCAGGATATTAAAAGTTCAGAAGCATTCCTAAGGAAATCACTAGAGTCAGTGACAATTAGAGAGACTATCCAGTCACTACAATCTATCTTTCCATAAGAAACTGGCAGAGGACTTGGAATTTCTCATATAGTTTCTTGTAACAGGTAAATACAAGTATTTAGTTCAAAGAAACAGTTTTGAAGACACAGATAAGCTTTTAAAGGATTTCACCTAAACTTCATCCACCAAAATAGACTATAACATTCCTGATAGAATCATAATTAAAACAGGACATCAGAGACTGTTCCTCAGGAGCCAGTTTGTAGGTGATTGGTAAAGAAGAAGCATATTTTCTCCCACTGTAAATTGGGCTCATAGTTGGGGAGAAGGTAGGATCAGGAGTGAGAGGTCAGCGTTACAATCTGTGAAAGGATAAGGGAAGACAGAAGAGCATTCTCTCTACCTGAAGCTTTCCCTAGCCTCAGGAGAAAAGTTGTACAGTGGGATGGACATATGATCTTTTGAGGACATTATTTGGCCAGTATATTACTTAGTTAATACAAGCTCCACCTCCAGACTGGTTCCTTTTCTTCCAAATCCCTAAGGGATTAGCATTCTGTATCTTAAAACAACATCTCAGTCAAGATAATTTTTTTTCTTCCCCAGAGTATAACATGGTCCTGTTTCTAGACATCTAGGTCTGTTCTTTATGCCCATTCTTCTAGAGTAACATGGTCTCTGTTTCTAGACATCTAGGTCTGTTCTTAATGCCCATTCTCTTAGATAAGAATGAACTCGTTTCCCTTCTCTGAAACAGATTAGGGACCTGAACCCAGAAAGTCTCCTTAATGCCTCCTCCTCTCCTGACACCTCTCCACCCTCCAGACACCATGCTCTCAGCTGCAAATCATGGGGATGAGGACTGGTGAAGTGCTCTGATTTTGCCCCAGAAATTTTTAGAAAACATTTCTAGGGGAAAAAAATTCTAGCTATGGCTCTACTCAATAGTTAAAAGAAACATTCTTCATATTTTATAGTTTGAAGTTGCAAATCTATTTGTATTACAAAGGTGACACTGAAAAAATTAGGAATTTAGAGAAGAGCACTGGAGATAGAGGAAATGGGCTCATTAATCAATCAACAAAAGTTCATTAAATACTGTATCCAGTTATATCACTTATATTTTGTGTGACCTAGGAAATGTTATATGATTTTCCATGAGCACTCAGGTTGCTAGCAGTTATAAATATATGATCCTATAATCTAAACTACAGATAATATTTGATATGCAACAATGGAAACAGTTTCCACAGTGGGAGTTACCCCATGCAGATGAAACTGCAGATAGAACCAAAATAAAAATTGTCTGCAAAATTATTTCAAGGGCTCTAAGCATTCTTTTCTAAACAATCCACAATTCTAGGCCATTTTCTTATTCTGTAGGAGCTCTGAGGGAACATTTTTTTTTTCTAATGGGTACAAGTGGGTAGTTTGTAGATACTGAACCACAATGAAGAATTATTTAAAATATTTCCAATTTATTTCCAAGGAATATTGTGTTTCTGAAAAGATAGATTCCTACAAAATTTTAAAATTAAGAAACACTAAAACAATTTATATTTTATTTTAAAGGGAAAATCTCTGGGAATAATTTATTGAAGTATTTATTTTGGGATAAACAAAATTAAGCCTTAATCAATTCTGTATATTTTATTTCTCATTCTTCAAGAAAGATATAACTAGCTTTGTGTTCTTTAGGGTCACTTTTTTCTAATGTAGTATGTAATATATAATAAATATGATATATGTATATATGATATATAATTATATAATATAATATATAAGCCCAGCCATCAAAATCCATAAATAAGCCCAGCCATTCAAAATGTCACTTTCCATTTTTTATTACAAGTGTGATGAATATTAAGACATAATTCAGCCTAGTTTGATGGTTGACAGTGATAGAAATAATCCAAACAAGTTTACGCAGATTTCAGTTTATATATTCATTGCTTTTAATAAGATGTGGAAAACACCATCTTTCAAATTGTGCATCCATGACAACCAACGAGAACACACACTTTTTAGACAAGTAAAGTATTTTTAAAATGTTAAGTTTAGAGTCAAGGCTATAGCTGCTGACTTGAAAATGAAATGATTATGTTCTAAGTGAATGAAAATAGCTTTGCAGGCAGTAATGGGATGAATTGCTCCTTATTTTCTGATATGCTCAAACAAATAAAATATTTATTTTTGTGCTGAAGCACCAGGTCAGCCAGTATTTTTTTATCACATGAGTTACTTCCCAGTTTTACTATATATTAGCCATGTGGCCATCCATACAAATTATAAAATGAGAAGTACAATGTTTACATTTACCATAGGACTGCTAACAATGTTTTGTAAAGTTTTATGTATCAACATAATATATTATTAGGATTATAATTTCTTCCTAATATTTTTGTAACCCTTGCTTTGGGGTATTCATTTGTAACATTGATACTCTGAAGATATATCACTTTTGTCTTGTTGCTACCACTAACCAGTATCTATGAACTTCAAGATCTGATACTGTTGCATTCCCCAGTCCCTTAGCATCTTGAAATCATGTCTCCTATAAGCCCTTCATTGAGTCTTTTTACACAGGGAAATTATTCACTTTCTTTGCCCTTCTCTTGTGTTCCTCCAAAGAGCCTGGGATAATTTATGCAAACTTTCCCATCTCCTTCTTTGAAGATTTCCATAAGGGTTGGGGACTAATGAACAAGTGACTTCTTGTGGATGCTTTTAAAAAGGTTGCATATGCCCCACATCTTTATTCCATACTCCAAGAATCCAATATTCATAATTTATGAGTATTCTCTCCCATGGAACAGATTTCAACTGCTCCAAGACTTGGTATGCTGATGTACATCAGCATTCTTTATAAATAAATAAATTAAATGCTTTGATCTGCTTTTTAGTCATACTATTATAACCAAGGATATATGTAATAATGGTGAAGATGATGATAGCAACAACTAACATTTATGTCACGTTCCAAGGGTTTTACAAATAATATCTCATAACTTTACAACAACTCTGAGAAATAGGTGTTATTATTATTATTTACAAATGAGGAAACCAAGGTAGACAGGATTACACAGCTATTAAGTCCAAGGCTATATCTAGTCTCAAGTCTTCTTGACTGTAAGTCCAGTAATCTATTTAATGTAACATTATCTGAAAGTCTGTAAAAGGGTTTACAAAGCATGCTTCTGTATTTCATACTTGGCCTATAAGATGTTAATACAGAAAGTATTTAATATTCTAAAGGTGTGCATTCTGGAGGGAAAAACCCAGAAAATTCAGGGGAGATAGACAGAGACAAAAATAGACACAGAGAGACATAGACATAGAGAGTGACAGATAAAGAGAAACAGATATAAGAGACAGACAGGAGCAAAGAAAGGAGAGGAAAGGCAAGGAGAGGAGAAGAAAAGAGAAGAGAGGAGAGAAGAGGAAAGAGGAAAGAAAAAGACAACAAGAAAGGACAAAAGAAAAAAGGAGAAGGGGGGGCGGAGCCAAGATGGCAGAGTGAAAAGGTGACTTTCTGCCTTTCCTCCGATCTTCTCTCAAATCAACAATAAAATAAGCCTCTGAACTGATCTTCAAGTCAACGAACTCAGAAATATTTGGACACTGCTCTCTGGATAACTTCATATCAGGTTAGTCGGACTCGGACAGAGAGATAAATAGAAGAATTCTGTGTAGACCAGAAGTGAGGGTGGGACTCAGCTCAGTTCATCCTGGCAGAAATTCCAAACTCCAAACTCCAAATTCCAAACACCTGGAGTTTATCTGAGGCACTCGGGACACTCTACCCTGATTGGAGGCAGGTGTTCTGGCAGACTTGCCTTGTTTAAGGAGTAATTCAGACTTAGTCCTAGCCCCCACCGGCCCAGCACCTTAAGTCAACTTGCCGAAGTGCCCCAGGGCAAAGCTTTTTCAGACACCATTTTTTTCCCCTACCTTAAAGAGATATCCATGCTGAATAAAAAAAAATGAAGAAGCAAAAGAGAGCTCTCACCATAGACAGTTTTTATAAAGAGAAAGAAGAGATGATCACCCCAGATCCAGAGGTTCCTTTAGACAAAACTGCAGAGAAAATCAGCAAGGACCATCACTGGTCCCCTTTTCAAAAGGCCTTTCTGGAAGATTGCATAAAGAACCTCAAAAGACAGCTGGAGGATGAATGGGAAAATAAACTGAAAACAGTGCAAGAAGGATACAATATCTTGCAAGAAGGATATGATGCCCTGCAAAAGAGATATGAAAAAGACACTAGTTCATTGAAAAATAAAATTAGTGAAGTGGAAAAAGAGTGCAATGAATAAATTGGCCAGTTACAAAAGGAGCTTAAAAAGGTAACTGAAGAAAACAATACTTTAAAAATAAGAATTGAACAAATGCAAGTGAATGACTCAATAAGACTTCAAGAATCAGTCAAAAACAAAAAAATGAAAAATTAGAAGTAAATATGAAATATCTCCTAGGAAAAACAACTGACTTGGAAAATAGATCTAGGAGAGACAATCTAAGGATTATAGGACTTCCTGAAAGCCATGATGAAAAAAAGAATCTAAACACTATCTTCCAGGAAATCCTGAAAGAAAACTGCCCTGAGATTGTAGAATCAAAGGGCAAAATCACCATTGAAAGAGTTTACCGATCACCTCCTAAAAGAGACCCCAAAAGTAAGACCCCAAGGAATATTGTGGCTAAATTTCAGGACTATAGCACCAAGGAACAGATTCTGCTAGCAGCCAGAAAGAAACAATTCAAATACCAAGGATCAATAATTAGAATCACACAGGATCTGTCAGCCTCCACACTGAAGGATGGAACGGCCTGGAACCAGATATTTCGAAGGGCAAAGGAACTTGGATTACAACCAAGAATAACCTATCCAGCTAGAATGAGCATTATCCTTCAGGGAAGAAGATGGTCATTCAATGATATAGGTGAATTTCACCTATTTCTAATAAAAAGACCAGATCTGAACAAAAAATTCGACACCCAAACACAGAACTCAAGAGATGCATAAAAAGGTAAAAAGGAAAGGACTCTTGATACCTTTATTTTCACTAGGGGGATACTGAAAGTTTGGGGGTATAATTAACTAGATATTACTCTGATAATATGAAAAAGAGAACTAGAGGGGAAAAGGTTGTCATACTAGGGAAAAGAGGGAAAAAGTGGTAAAATAGGATGTAAAAAAAGAGGTAAAAACAAGGTAAAATCACTTGAAGAGGCAAAGAAAACCTAATATAATTGAGAGAAAGAGGGGAGGGAGATGAGCATTGTGTAAATCTTACTCTCATCAGGTTGGATTCTAAAAGTGTATATCAGACATCTGATTTCACGTAGAAACTTGTCTGTTGCTAGAGGGAAGTGGGAGGGAAAGGAGGAAAAGTAACGGACAAACTAATAGAAGGAAAATAGAAGAATCAGGGGAAAGGAGTAAAAACAGGTGGAGGGGATCTAAAGGGTGGAGTATTGTTTGGGGGAGGGGGTCATCAAAAGCAAAGTACTAAGGAGGGGGGAAGGGAGAAAGGGGAAAGGAAAGGGGAAAACATAACTTGGGTAAATAAGATTGCAGGAAATAAAGAATTAGTTATTCTAACTGTGAATGTGAATGGGATGAACTCTCCCATAAAGCGGAAGCGGATAGCAGACTGGATTAAAAACCAGAATCCCACAATATGTTGTCTACAAGAAACACATTTAAAACATAGTGACACATATAGAATGAAGGTAAACGGCTGGAGCAGAAAATATTATGCTTCAGGCGAACAAAAAAAAGCAGGGGTAGCAATCCTTACCTCAGATCAAGTAAAAGCCAAGATAGATCTAATCAAAAGAGATAAGGAAGGAACTGTATTTTATTAAAGGGTACCATAGATAATGTAGCAATATCTATACTAAATACATATGCACCAAGTGCAATAGCACACAAATTCCTAGGGGAGAAATTCAGAGAGATGCAAAAAGAAATAGACAGCCAAACTATACTAGTGGAGGATCTCAACTTTGCTCTCTCAGAATTAGATAAATCAAACTACAAAATAAACAAGAAAGAAACAAGGGAGATAAACCAATTGTTAGAAAAGTTAGGAGGGCGAAGCCAAGATGGCGGAGTGAAAAGGTGACTTTCTGCCTCTCCTCAGATCTTCTCTCAAATCAACAATAAAATAAGCCTCTGAACTGATCTTCAAGTCAATGAACTCAGAAATATTTGGGCACAGCTCTCTGGATAACTTTATATCAGGTTAGTCGGACTCGGACAGAGAGATAAATAGACAACCCCTGTGCAGGCCGGAAGTGAGGGTGGGACTCAGCTCAGCTCAGCTCTTCCTGGCAGCAGCTCCAAACTCCAAACTCCAAATTCCAAACACCTGGAGTTTATCTGAGGCACTGGGGACACTCTGCCCTGATTGGGGGCAGGTGTTCTGGCAGACTAGCCTTGTTTAAGGAGTAATTCGGACTTAGTCCTAGCCCCCACCGGCCCAGCACCTTGTCAACTCACCGAAGTGCACCAGGGCAAAGCTTTTTGCAGCCGCCTTTTTTCTTTCCCTACCTTAAAGAGATATCCACGCTGTCTAAAAAAACATATGATGAAGAAGCAAAAGAGAGCTCTCACCATAGACAGCTTTTATCAAGGCAAAGAAACGACCCCAGAGCCAGAGGTCCCTTTAGACAAAAATCCAGAGAACATCAGCCAGGACCATCACTGGTCCCCTTTTGAAAAGGCCTTTCTGGAAGACTGCATAAAGAACCTCAAAAGAGAGCTGGAGGATAAATGGGAAATTAAACTGAAATCAGTGCAAGAAGCCCTCCAAAAGAGATATGAAAAAGACACCAATTTATTAAAAAATAAAATTAGTGAAGTCGAAAAAGAGTGTAATGAACAAATTGGCCAGTTACAAAAGGAGCGTAAAAAGGTAACTGAAGAAAACAACACCTTAAAAATAAGAATTGAACAAATGCAAGTGAATGACTCACTAAGACTTGAAGAATCAGTCAAACAAAAACAAAAAAAATGAAAAATTAGAAGAAAATATGAAATACCTCCTAGGAAAAACAACTGACTTGGAAAATAGATCTAGGAGAGACAATCTAAGGATTATTGGACTTCCTGAAAGTCATGATGAAAAAAAGAATCTAAACACTATCGTACAGGAAATCCTGAAAGAAAACTGCCCTGAGATTGTAGAATCAAAGGGCAAAATCACCATTGAAAGAATTCACTGATCACCTCCTGAAAGAGACCCCAAAATTAAAACCCCAAGGAATATTGTGGCGAAATTTCAGGACTATAGCACCAAGGAACAGATTCTGCTAGCAGGTAGAAAGAAACAATTCAAATACCGAGGTTCAATAATTAGAATCACACAGGATTTGTCAGCCTCCACACTGAAGGATGGAAGGGCATGGAACCAGATATTCCGAAAGGCAAAGGAACTTGGATTACAGCCAAGAATAACCTATCCAGCTAGAATGAGCATTATCCTCCAGGGAAGAAGATGGTCATTCAATGATATAGGTGAATTTCACCTATTTCTAATGAAAAGACCGGATCTGAACAAAAAATTCGACACCCAAACACAGAACTCAAGAGATGCATAAAAAGGTAAAAAGGAAAGGTCTCTTGAGAACTTTATTCCTACTAGGGGGATACTCAAAGTTTGGGGGTATAATTAACTAGATATTACTTTGATAATATGAAAAAGAGAACTAGAGGGGAAAATGTTGTCATACTGGGGAAAAGAGGGAAAAAAGTGGTAAAATAAGATCTAAAAAAAAAGGAGGTAAAAACAAGGTAAAATCACTTGAAGAGGCAAAGAAAACCTAATATAATTGAGAGAAAGAGGTGAGGGAGATGAGCACTGTGTAAATCTTACTCTCATCAGGTTGGGCTCTAAAAGTGTATATCAGACATTTGATTTCACATAGAAACTTGTATGTTGCTAGAGGGAAGTGGGAGGAAAAGGAGGAAAAGTAAGGGACAAACTAATAGAAGGGAAAATAGAAGAATCAGGGGAAAGGAATAAAAACAGGGGGAGGGGATCTAAAGGGTGAAGTATA
>JAJPUD010004212.1:172865-207088 GCA_023553655.1 Myrmecobius fasciatus | reverse complement strand
TGTCGAATTTTTTGTTCAGATCCGGTCTTTTCATTAGAAATAGGTGAAATTCACCTATATCATTGAATGACCATCTTCTTCCCTGGAGGATAATGCTCATTCTAGCTGGATAGGTTATTCTTGGCTGTAATCCAAGTTCCTTTGCCCTTCGGAATATCTGGTTCCAAGCCCTACGATCCTTCAGTGTGGAAGCTGACAGATCGTGTGTGATTCTAATTATTGATCCTCAGTATTTGAATTGTTTCTTTCTAGCTGCTGGCAGAATCTGTTCCTTGGTGCTATAGTCCTGAAATTTAGCCACGATATTCCTTGGGGTCTTAATTTTGGGGTCTCTTTCAGGAGGTGATCGGTGAATTCTTTCAATGGTGATTTTGCCCTTTGATTCTACAATCTCAGGGCAGTTTTCTTTCAGGATTTCCTGGAAGATAGTGTTTAGATTCTTTTTTTCATCATGGCTTTCAGGAAGTCCAATAATCCTTAGATTGTCTCTCCTAGATCTATTTTCCAAGTCAGTTGTTTTTCCTAGGAGATATTTCATATTTTCTTCTAATTTTTCATTTTTTTGTTTTTGTTTGACTGATTCTTCAAGTCTTAGTGAGTCATTCACTTGCATTTGTTCAATTCTTATTTTTAAAGTGTTGTTTTCTTCAGTTACCTTTTTAAGCTCCTTTTGTAACTGGCCAATTTGTTCATTGCACTCTTTTTCCACTTCACTAATTTTATTTTTTAATAAATTGGTGTCTTTTTCATATCTCTTTTGCAGAGCATCATATCCTTCTTGCAAGATACTGTATCCTTCTTGCACTGATTTCAGTTTATTTTCCCATTTATCCTCCAGCTCTCTTTTGAGGTTCTTTATGCAATCTTCCAGAAAGGCCTTTTGAAATGGGGACCAGTGATGGTCCTTGCTGTTTTTTTCTTGATTTTTGTCTAAAGAAACCTCTGTATCTGAGGTCATTTCTTTGCCTTGATAAAAGCTGTCTATGGTGAGAGCTCTCTTTTGCTTCTTCATCATTTTTTTTTTTTAGACAGTATGGATATCTCTTTAAGGTAGGGAAAAAAAAACCGTGGCTGAAGATGCTTTGCCCTGGGGCACTTTGGCAGTTGACTTAAGGTGCTGGGCAAGTGGGGGCTAGGACTGAGTCCGAATTACTCCTTAAACAAGGCAAGTCTGCCAGAACACCTGCCCCCAATCAGGGCAGAGTGTCCCAAGTGCCTCAGATAAACTCCAGGTGTTTGGAATTTGGAGTTTGGAGTTTGGAATTTCTTCCAGGATGAGCTGAGCTGAGTCCCACCCTCACTTCCGGCCTGCACAGGGGTCGTCTATTTATCTCTCTGTCTGAGTCCGACTAACCTGATATGAAGTTCTCCAGAGAGTCGTGCCCAAATATTTCTGAGTTCGTTGACTTGAAGATCAGTTTAGAGGCTTATTTTATTGTTGATTTGAGAGAAGATCGGAGGAGAGGAGAAAGTCACCTTTTTCACTCCGCCATCTTGGCTCCGCCCCCCCTTAGTCTCTTTTAGAGGGTGATCATCCATGCATTATTCTCCATGTGAGGTTTTACCTCTGGGTTCTCTCACAACAGACTGTCTCTTGGTGATCTCCTCAACTTCTTTGGATTCAACTATTGTAGAAAATCGACAAATCCAGCTTTTAGCTCTCTTTTGAGCTCAGTTCCAACTACTTGTCTCTTAGATATCTCAAGATCTTTTCAAATTCAACAAGTGAAAAACAGAATTCATTATCATTCTGCTAGACCCTTCCTTCTTTGTTAGGTTTACATCCTAGGAATCAGTCTCAGCTTCACTGTAACTCATCCATCCTCATTCATCACATTACATCATCTTGATTCTACCTCCTTGACATTTTTTATTTTACTTCTCTCTTACAGACTTTAGTTTAGATCCTTATCACTTCTCTCCCGGAGAACAATGTACAACAGCCTTCTAATTGGTCTCCTTGTACCCAGTCTCTCTATACAAAGCTCATAAATTGATGTTCACAAAATACAGTTCTTTTCAGTCCACCTTCCTACTCAAAAAACTTCAGTGGCTTTCAATTCTCTCTAGGATAAAACCTAAACTTTTCTGGCATTTAAAACGCTTTTACAATTTGACTCTAGCCTATATTTCTGGACTTTTTAAAAATAAATTACTTTCCTTCACATACTCTGTTTTCTAGTCAAGCTGGTCTACTGTTTGTTCCTATTACTAATACATACCTGTACATTCCATTTCCTGTTTTTGCCCAGACATTCTCTCATATCTGGAACAGCATTCATTCATCTTCAACTCCACATCCTGAAATTCCTAGCTCTCTTCAACATTCAGCTCAAGTGACAAATCCTTCAAGAGGGCTTTCAAATTTCTTCAGTAAATAGTGCCTTGAACCACATTGTATCTAATTTTTATATATAACATTTACTTGTAAAAATTCTGTATCTTTCTCTCCTTCCCATCCCTTATCAATATAAACTCTTGAAGGCAGACTTACTCACTTTTGTATTTCTTATTCCTAACACTTAGTATAATTACCAGCACATCAAAAGGGTTTAATAAATGTCTATTGATTGAATAACTTATTGATTCAAAATATCCTAGTTGCTAATGAAAGAAAACCTAGATTTCTAATTGACATTCAATGACACACAAATATAGGTTCAATCTAATCAACAGTTTAGAACTAGAACTGACTCAATCCCCTAATTTTACAAATGAAGAGATCTTTGTTTGAACCTTCAATTCATACCTCTTTGCCCACCCTACTTTTCACCTACTATTCACCACTTCACAAACATGACCTATATTTCTTTGTTTCTGAGCCTAGACTCTATATATTATATATAATATTCCCTCTATATTTTAATGCCTTTATGACCTATCTATATCTGTTGGTATCCCACCCTTCTTTCTATCCTTTAAGACTTAACTCAAATTCTTCATGAAGCTTCACTTACCATTTTAGATTGGTTTGGTTTGTTAGAGAAGTAATAGGCTAGGGAGGATATTCTCTGTTCCTTTCCTTCATTTCATGAAATTCAGGTCCTCAGATGTTCCAACTAGATAAATCACATATGATAGTGTACACAATTTATAGTTCATATTAGCTTTAACAAGTACAGTAATCACTCCATATCAATATTTTAGCATTGTCTGAGTTCCCACATCCCTGTGCTACCAAACATTTGTGTTTCAATTCTGACAATTTTTAAAGAAACAAACAAACAAAAACAATCAATATTCTATATATCAAAGAAGAAACAGAAAAAAAATATACCTTCTCCTTTGATGCTATTATTTACTATTTATTTTCCCAGTTATTTGCCTCCTGCTAACTGGAGACAGTACTGTGATATATGTTTTCAATATGTTACTTCTCTTTAGGAGTCTGGGTGTTAGTTTCTAAAGTCAGAATTCTGCTGTAGTCTCCCTGTAGAGAAAGAATAGAAAACCGATGAGGAGTTTTCCTGTTGAATTTGCTAAAACAGACCAGGCAATATTATATTTCTGAAGAAATATAAGGAAAAAAGGAAATAAATGACTTACAAATATTCAGATAAATATATTACATCGGTCACATTCAGGCTGTGTCATCTCTAAAATACCATCTTTATATAAACAGGGAAAAATGCTATTCATCTATAACATGCACAGAATTCAATTCAATAAATAGCTAAGAAGTGCCTGCACCAGGGATAAAAAGACAAAAAAGAAAATAATCCCTGCCCTCAAGGAATTTTGACTTCTATTGGTATCTCTAACATTCATAATTAGTTATGAGATGAAATATTCATTGAAGTCTATTAAATTGTGGATAGAAAACTTCAGTTCTTTTTCCAGGAAAAATAGGTTTCTAAAATTTATGATTCCATTGGCTTTCAACATTTGTAATGTAAAAACTTTTTTTTTATCATTGCATATTAACAGCTAGTCTGTAAATAAAATTAGAGAATTACCTTAAGTGATGAGTGATTGAATGACTTGTTTAGCCATGGACATATAGCTAGTATATATCAGAGATGAACTTGTAACCCAGGTCTTTTCAACTGGCTGTGTATCCATTATTATTACCAGGTTGACTCTTGGAACATACACACACACACACACACACACACACACACACACACACACACACACCTATAATTGATTCCTACTTTTTAAATCTATTTTTTTTGTTTGTGTAGAAAGGGTAATTAATTATTTGTTTCTTATATCAATAATGATTTGCAAGTATTTCATATTTAAATATTTCCTTTGTTTTCCTTTTTTTGGTCTCATCTTGTCTTGCTTTTTTCAGCTTATTTGAATAATTATAGCAAAAAAGCATTCCACATTTATCCTGACATAGAGATTAAGTCCAAATGTTTGAATTGTTTCACATTATAGACTGAACTCTGAAAAATAGATTTTATGGACCATTGAAATCTTACCTTTCCTTCCATATGAACTGATAATTAGCTTCTCTGACTATACTTATCTGTTTCCTTCATTAACTTATCTTCACATTCTCACTGCATTAGCACAGGCATCTACATGAACAAGCAATTCTCAAAAGAAGACACTATCAACTACGATATGAAAAAATACTCTGAATCATTGATAATTAAAAATGCAAATTAAAGGAACTCTAAGGTTTCATTTTACATTTATCAGATTGGCAAAAATGACAAAAAAGGAAAATGACAATTTCAAGGATTGTGAGAAGGCAGACACACAGATATATAGAGCTATGACTTGGTCTAGCCATTGTGGAATTGTTGTTGTCTTTATTTGTCCTTTATTCTGAAAGAGAAGCAATAACATTATGAGGATGATGTCTTGACTTTCACATAAAATGGATATAAGTGGGACAGAGCTGTGCAAAGTATCACCCTCACTCTCTCCTCCAGAGTCATTAAAATCTAGTGGCAAGACAAAAAAAACAAGATAACTGGCTATGGTCCAAGATGCAGTGGATGACTTTGGCCTTTCTAAATGAAGATATTTCCCAAACCCCAGTTTGCCTAAAACCATGTCAATTCAATGACTAAAGACTGGGTAAGAGTTGAGCCAAAAGACAGCTCAATTTACCATTTCAAGAATATCAATGTGTGTGTGTGTGTGTGTGTGTGTGTGTGTGTGTGTGTGTGTGTGTAAGACCCTCAAAGTTTCTGATCAGATCAGAAAACAATTGCTATTTACACTTATTCAAGTCATCAAAAGCTAAACAGTGAGCCACAGAAGCTTGGATTGGGGCTATTGTTGGATAGTTTTAAGGTGAACTTATGTAGCTCCATTTAAAATACAATGGGCTTTTAAAAGTCTCTTTCTAGAGTTATATTTCAAGAAATAAAAAATCAAAAATGAGCAGGACAAAAAGCAGATCAACCCATTTTAAAAAAAGTAATAGAAGAAGAAACAATACAATAATCCAAGAAAATTCTGAAGGCCTTATGAAAAATGCTATTCCTCCCTAGAGAAAGAACTGATCATGTCTGCATACAAATTGAAGCATACTTTTACTTTATTTTTCTTGAGAGTTTTTTTTTCTTCAAAGGATATGTATCTCTGTTTTCTTTCACCATGTGAGTATTATGGAAATGTTTTCCATGATTACACATGTATAATCTATACCAAATTGCTTGTCTTTTCAATGGGGGAAGAGTTTGGCTGAGAGGAAAGGAGAGAATTTTGAGCTCAAAGTTTTAAAAATGATTGTTTAGAAATGTTTTTTACATATAACTGGGGAAAATAAAATATGGCATTTTAAAAAAAGAAGAAAGGGAAGAATCAGAAGAAGCAGAAGCAGAAGAAGAAAAAGAAGAAGTAATTCAGGAGAGGAGCGAAGCAGAGAAATAAAGGAGGAAGGTGAGAAAGAGCAGGGGCAAAAAGAAAAAGAGAAGTTGAAGGAGGTGGAGAACAAAAAGAACCACAACAATAACAACCACAACACTAACCACATTTCCCAACTTCTGTTTAGATTGGGCAGATTGACTTCCCCGAGGGCAATGACTACTGCTCTCAGTATACATGATAAAGACAATGCAAGATGATCTCCTAAGAGCCTAGTTCACTTCTTCCCACAAATACAGGGAGAAATAAATTTAAACTTGAAAAAAATTTGTGACAAGGTTTAACTAACAACACTTTCTCTGGAAGCCCTTCTCTCTGTATAGAGACTGGAAAGCAATTTGAAAAAGCCTCCAAAGTCATTAAACTGTGTATACTTTTTATTCTAGCAATACTGCTATTAAGCTAATTCCCCAAAGAGATCCAAGAAAGAGGGAAAAGACCTACATCTTAAAAATATTTAAAGAAACTTTTTTTGTTATGACTGAGAGCTAAAAATTAAGGGGTTATCTATTACTTAAGGAATGACTAAACAAATTATGGTATATGAATGTGATGCAATATTGTCATGTTATTTTAAAAAATGAGATGGTTTCAGAGAAACCTGGGAAAACTTATGTCATCTGATGCATAATGGAGAAGAACCAGAAGAATAATTTATTCAGTAATGCTAAGATTGTAAAAGAAGAATAACTTTGAAAGACTTAAGAATACTGATCAATGCAATGACCACCTACCATTTCAGATGACCAATAATCAAATGTTATCTACCTCCTGACAAAGAGCTGCTGTACATAAGATATGAACTGAAATAAACAAATTTTGGACACAGATAATATGGGAATTTGTTTTGCTTGGCTATGCATATTTGTTACAAGAGTTTTTTTTTTGTCTTTCTTTTTATTCTTCAGGGGAGGAAAGGGTCAGTGGAGAAGGATGAGTGAGGTTCAAATTGGGCTGCCAAAAAGGAAAGAAAAGAAAGAAAGAAGGAAAGAAGGAAGGAAGGAAGGAAAGAAAGAGAGAGGAAAGGAGGGAAGGAAGGAGGGAAGGAGGGAAGGAAGAGAGGGAATGAGGAAGTTTCAAATTCAATCTCTAGTATTTATTATACTGTAACCATAAGCAAGTTAATCTCTCTGAGGCTTGGGCAACTCTAAAATTAAATATGATGACATCTTAACCAGAAGCCCCTGGAATCATAAGGATTCTGTGAATAGATTAAAGAATGTCTGTAAACTTGGTTGGGGA
This sequence comes from Myrmecobius fasciatus, assembly GCA_023553655.1. Lineage (NCBI taxonomy): Eukaryota > Metazoa > Chordata > Mammalia > Dasyuromorphia > Myrmecobiidae > Myrmecobius > Myrmecobius fasciatus. The sequence continues at coordinate 200,014 of JAJPUD010004212.1, read as the reverse complement.
AAAAAATGACCTCTCCCCATCCCACTAGTCTCTTTATAAGATTGAGTATTTCCTTCTATTATTTAACAGCATCCTTTTGAGAAGGGGTTTATAGGCTATACCAGACTTCCAAAGGGACCCATGATATACAAAAGATTAAGATCCTCTGCTATATACTATTGATATCTTTATTTATTTAAAATGCATGTAAAGTTCATGGAGTCTTTCCTGAGCCATTTAAGGTAAATGGTGAAAGTATTATCATCAGGGAATGGCTAAATAAATTATGGCATATGAATGTAATGGAATATTACTTATCTTTAAGAAATGATGAGCTGAATTAGAGGAATGTAATATAGTTTACCTCTGAGACCTGTGGAGATGGAATAAATTTATGTCCAAAGAAGATCTGGAACTCCTAATTGAACACCAGATAGATAATTTTGATTATATTAAGTTAAAAAGTTTCTGTACAAATAAAACAAATGCAGACAAGATTAGGAGGGAAGCATCAAATTGGGAAATCATCTTCACATTTAATGGTTCTGATAAAGGCCTCATTTCTAAAATATATAGAGAATTGTCTCATATAAATTAGAATTCAAGCCACTCTTCAATAGATAAGTGGTCAAGGGATATGAACAGACAATTTTCAGATGATGAAATTCAAACCATCTCTAGTCATATGAAAAATTGCTCCAAATCACTATTGATCAGAGAAATGAAAATTAAGACAACTCTGAGGTACCACTACACACCTGTCAGATTGGCTAAAATGACAGAAAAAAATAACGATGAATGTTGGAGGGGATGTGGGAAAACTGGGACACTTATACATTGTTGGTGGAACTGTGAACGGATCCAGTCATTCTGGAGAGCAATTTGGAGCTATGCTCAAAAAGTTGTCAAACTGTGCATACCCTTTGACCCAGCAGTGTTTCTATTGGGCCTATATCCCAAAGAGATCTTAGAGGAGGGAAAGGGCCCCACATGTGCAAGAATGTTTGTGGCAGACCTTTTTTTAGTAGCTAGAAACTGGAAACTGAATGGATGCCCATCAATTGGAGAGTGGCTGAATAAATTATGGTATATGAATGTTATGGAATATTACTGTTCTGTAAGAAACGACCAGCAAGATGAGTTCAGAGAGGCCTGGAGAGACTTACATGAACTGATGCTGAGTGAAATGAGCAGAACCAGGAGATCATTATACACGGCAACAACAGTACTATATGACGATTAATTCTGATGGACATGGCTCTCTTCAACAATGAAATGTTTCAAACCACCTCCAATTGTTCACTGAAGAAAGCCATATACACCCAGAGAGAGGGATGCAAAATGTGGAGCACAACATAACATTCTCATACTCCTTGAAAAAAAAAAAAAAACGACCAGCAGGACGATTTCAGAGAGGCCTGGAGAGACCTGCATGAACTGATGATGCTGAGTGAAACGAGCAGAACCAGGAGATCATTATACATGGCAACAACAAGACTATATGATGATCAATTCTGATGGACATGGCTCTCTTCAAGAAAGAATTGTCTTAAACCAGTTCCAATTGTTCACTGAAGAAAACCATATACACCCAGAGAGAGAGATATGAAATATGGACTGCAACATAACATTTTCATGCTCTCTATTGATATTTGTTTGCATTGTGTTGCCTTTCTCTGATTTTCTTTCTTTTTTTTGTAGATAGGATTTTTCTTGCACAACTTGTCAACTATTATTACATTATTAACATGTAGTGAACTTCCTGCCATCTAGGGGAAGGGAGGGGACTGGGGGTAAAATTTGTAATGGAAAGCTTTGTAAAGATCAATGCTGGGGAACTACCCATACATATGTTATACAAATAAAAAGCTTTAATTAAAAAAAAAAAGAAATGATGAGCTGGCTGATTTCAGTAAAGACTGGAAAAACTTATATAAAATGATGCTGAATGAAGCTAGCAGAACCAAGAGTATATTGTACACAGTAACAAGATTATGTAATGATCAACTGTGATGGACTTAGCTTTTTTCAATAATGAGGTGATTCAAGGCAATTCCAATAGACTTGGGATAGAAAATACCATCTCTATCTAGAGAGAGAACTATGGAGACTTAATGTGGACAAAGCAAAATATTTTCACCTTTTTTGTTGTTCCTGTTTGTTTGCTTTTTCTTTCTCATGTTTTTTCCCTTTTTGATCTGATTTTTCTTGTGCAGTATAACAAATATGGAAATGTTTGAAGAATTGCACCTGTTTAACCTATGTTGGATTTTTTGGTTCCTTGGGAAGGGAGCAGGGGAGAGAGAGGGAGAAAAATTTGTAACACAAGGTTTTGCAAAGGTGAATAATAAAGATTATCTTTGCATGTATTTGAAAAAGAAAATACTATTAAAGGTTAAAAAAATAAACATAAAAGCAGTCCTTCAAAATAAAAAAAAATCCAACATATTTTCATCTTTTTAGAGAAGAAACTCAGATTCAGAAAGGTTATTAATAACAATAAGAATCCTGATTGATATTTATGTAGCACTTTAAGGTTATGGTGAGTTTTTAATATAACAACTCATGAGGTAAATAGGGTATTGTTAGCTCTATTTTATAAATAGGGAAAACGAGGTTAGGAGTTGAGTGACTTACCTTTAGTTATATAATGTAGCTATTGATCCAGACCTGTTACCAATGTATTATACAAACCAGGGACCAATTGAGTAGTCATTCAGTGTGGAAAAAAGATATCAATCTGGGCAACAGTCTTTTCAGTGTCCCTCCTACACCTGCCTAGCAACGCCAGCAGTGCTGTCACTCAGCTGGCCTATCTCTTGCTATTGTTTCGCTGCTGTCAAGGACGATGCCGGGCTACCTCAAGCGGTACTTCACAGCATCCCTGGAACATTCCCTTTTGTCCACTTGGTTTCATACAGCACAGGTCAGTTTGTTCTCTGCTAGTTAATGCACAGCCTCTCTTTTGGGCTTGATTGCTATATAAAATAGTTTTGCTATGTTCCAGGGCTGCAGACCAGTTTCTAACAAGCATTTACCATGTGATAAACATTTAACATTGATCATGTTGGGGACAGGATGAGGGATGGAAGAGAGCTGTGTACAAATCCATCCCTGTTACAGGACAAACATCTTTGCAGTAATGATGCACTGGTGAAGTATCAATGACACCATCTTCATATGGGAAGCACAGAATTTTAAAAGGAGGAGAAACACATTGGAAGTCAGATCAGTCAGTCAAAAAACATTTAATAAGTGCCTACTATGTGGTACATACAAAGAAAAGCAAAAAGTTCCTTGAGGAACTCACAATCTTATAAAGAATCTTCCTATTACAATTTTTCCTAAAATGCAAAAAAAATGAAAGTGATTTGGGAAGATGGCATTGGGGTTATTTCCAAGGGCTAGAACAACTAACTTAAAAAAACTGGCTTTAATCAATCAATCAATAAGCATTTATTAATTATTGAAGATGGGCCAGACACTGTGCTAGAATTAGTATCTGAAAATGCAAATGCAAAAATGAAATAATTCTACCCTAACAAGGAGAAAACAAAAACATATACTGTACAAGTATATAGTAGAAGGCAGCAAATGCTTATTAAATGCCTACTGTGTGCCAGGAAGAATTTTGCAAAAATCTCATTTCCTTCTCTCAACAACACTGTAAGACATGTTTTTATTAACCTCGTTGTTTGAAACAAACAGAAATTAAATGAGTTGCCCATGATCATATAGTAAGCATCCAAGTCTAGATCTGAACTCAGCTTCTTCTGTCTTCAGATCCATTGTTCTATATACTGTGCTACCTACCTACCTATATCCAGAAAGAATACAAAGAATAATAATAACATTTAATAGAACTTAACACTAACAGCTAGGACAGCTAGGTGGTAAAATGGATCGTGTCAGGCTTAGAGTCAGAAAGACTTATTTCTTTTAGTTCAAATTTGACCTCAGACTTGAGGGTTGGTTGTTGTTGTGTTATTTCAGTTGTGTTCAACTCTTCATGATCCCATTTTGAGGTTTTCTTGGCAAAGATATTAGAGAGGTTTGCCATTTTCCTCTCTGGTTCATTTTATAGAGGAAGAAACTGAGGCAACAAGGGCAAAGTGACTTGTCCAGGGTCATACAACTAATAGGTGTCTGAGACCAGATTTGAACTCAACCCTTCTTGATTCCAAGCCCAATATTCCATCCACTGGGCCACTTAATTGCCCATTCCATGATGTAGGTGCTATTATGATTATCCCCATTTTACAAATAAAGAAACTAAAGCACAATAAATAGACATCTGAAGCAACATTTTAACTGAGTTATTCCTTACTCCAAGTCTAGAATCCCATTTACTTATAAACCCATGTAGTTCAATATAAGACATTATTGTTGTTGTTGGTCCTTCAGTCTCTAAGAGGACCAATGACATCACAAGGTAATATTTTGACTTGCAAGTAAATTGGATTGAAGTCAGGCAGAATTGCCCAAAGTTATCACCCTCAGTATCTTTCCCAGAGTCATTGAAGTCCAATGCTACGACAAAAATAAAGATGGCAGTTGATGATCCAGAATGCAGTGGGTGACCCTGGAGTTTTTAGACTAAGGTCTTTCCCAGATCTCAGTTTGTCTGAGGCAATGCAAATTCAATGATAAAGTGCTATGTAACAATTGAAACAAAAGGTAGCCTGTTTGCCATCATTGTAAAAAGCACCTCTTCCCTCCCCTGATGTAGTGTTCACAGAAAGAACAAACTATATTACTGATGTCTCTTAAGGGAAGCCACAGTCAGGAATCCATCCTAACAGAGCTCAAAACACAGATGGTAAATGGCATATAGTGAAAAGGGCACTGGACTTGGAAATGAAAAGTTTGGTTTAATTCCCAGCTCTGACATTGATTAGCAATGTGACTTAATCTATCAGCCCCAATTTCCTTATCTGTGAAATAAGGTTAGTAGTATTTGTACTTTCTACTTTATAGGCCTGTCACTTAGGAAAGTGCCTTAAAAAGCTTAAGGGTTGCTACTAGACCTGAGATTTCATTAATGGGGGAAACTCCCTTTATCTATGTAAGTTGGTACTTCTCTGCAACTTTTGGCTTTAGAGATTGTATTATTGGATGTGATGCTTTCCCACAATGAGGTCAATTCCAATGATCTTGTGAGGAGGAGAGCCATCTACACCCAGAGAGAGAACTGTGGGAATTGAGTGTGGATCATAACATAGCATTTCACTTTTTTGTTTTTGTTATTTGCATTTTGTTTTCTTTCTCATTTTTTCTTTTCAATCTGATTTTTCTTGTGCAGAAAGATAATTGTATAAATATGTATTGTATTTTATTGTATTTATTGTATTTAACCTATATTTTAACATGTTTAATATATATTGGATTATTTTCCATCTAGGGGAGGAGATGGGGAGAAAGAGGGGAAAATTTGGAATACAAGGTTTTGTAAGGATCAGTGTTGAAAAATTATCCATGCATAAGTTTTGAAAAAAAAAAGCTTTAATTAAAAAAAGCATGACAATGATAGAAAAAAAGAGAATTTCTACAATTCTACTATGTTTTGAGCACTGTGTAAAGTTCTTGGATCCTCATAACAATTGTAGGAGGTAGGTGCTATTATTACTCCAATTTTACAGATTAAGGAACTGAGGAAAACAGTATTCAAGTCACTTGTCTAGGTTCACACAGCAAGTATGTGTTAGAGGTAGAAATTAAAGCCCCCTGGCTTCAAACTCATCCCTGTGCCCTGTTTTCTCTTAATACGGCCTCCGCCTCAAAGATAACAAAGCTTACCAACAAGCAAAAGCTCCTTCTGTGTATATGTATTATTACTATTACAAACATCGTGAGGAATTTGAGAGAGAAGTTACCAATAGTTGGGGCAAATAGGTACGGCTTTATATAAAAGATGGTGCTTGAATCCCACCTTGAAGGAATAGGAACATTCTATAAGGCGGAGTGAGGAGAGAGTGAATTTTAAATGTGGGGGAAACCCAGTGCAGAGATATGAAGAGAGGAAGAAGGTATAGTGTGAAGGACAGAAAGAAGGCTAGATTGTCTGGATTGAAAAATTTGGAAGATGGAGCTATGAAGAACTTTAAAAGCTAAATACTAAATAGTTTGCATTTGATTTGAAAGGCAATGGAATTTACTTTTTAGACAAAGTATACACAACTAAATGTAACAGGGAGGATTGATAATTAGAAACCAGATTCAGACAGCATAGCCATTTACACTTTGCTGTCTGCAAAGCTGGGACTTCTCTGACTGATATCTCCCTGAAACTCTTCCCATTCTCCTCCCAAGACACAGATGGTAAACAATACATAGTGAAAAGGGCACAATGTCAGCAATCTGCTCACTACATCTTCTGGAAATGATTGCCAATCTTTTACCTTTAAATACAACACACACACACACACACACACACACACACACACACACTCTTAGGGTCCTAAAATTATCCAAATTAACCCGATAATTGTTATTTCTCTCATTAATTGTGTATTGTGTAGACCCAAACTTTAACAAATTTCAATGAAATGTTACATCTGTTGGCATTCTTATTCCATAAGGCTGAGAAATGGGGGAAGGAATAGCTTTACATTTTCTGTCGACCTCCCGCCCCCACCTCAACTCTTTAATTTTCATTGTAGGGGCTCAGCTAGGATGGAAGTCAGTTTTGTCTCAGGAGTAATTTTTCTAGGTGGACTGTTGACATACAAAGTAAAATTCTGCTGGCTGAAAGAGCCAAAATATTCTTCTATGCTTTGGCAGACATCTGTCACATGTGGAAGTCATTGTCTCAAGAACACTGAAGCAGGAGATGAGTTAGACTCAAATTACTCAAGAAGTTCATTCATTTTGTTTAGTAATTAAATAGAAGCTGTTCAGAAATATGATTATAGATTGTCCCATCAGAGCAAATTAAATCTATGAAGAGTAATGGTCTAATTAGCTCCAAAATACTGCCATAAAAAACTCAACTGTTCTATTGTCCAGAAGAAGCAAATTGTAGCTGTATGCCATTGTAAAATAACCTAGAAATGATGTAGATGAAGGATAGTTATAGAAACTGAGAGAAATAATGATTTGGGAGGAGATATATTTATTTATCTATCTATCCAAATTAAATTAACTCGACTGGTTATTATTCTTTTTTTTTTTTTTTTTTTTGCTGAGGCAATTGGGGTTAAGTGACTTGCCCAGGGTCACACAACTAGGGAATGTTAAGTGTCTGAGATCGGATTTGAACCCAGGTCCTCCTGACTTCAGGGCTGGTGTGCTATTCACTGCGCCACCTAGCTGCCCCATCATTTATTTCTTTAATGTTTTACTTCACTTGTTTTATTTCATTAAAAAAAGTTTGTCTGCAAATAATACTGAAATTCCTTTTTTTCCTGTTTTCCTGGTTTGGGCCTAGAGCACAATATTCTGGACTTACAATAACTATCCAGGCTTATCTTTCATTATTCCTTAACATATGTTCTCTCCTCCAACCAACTTAGACTCTTTTGAATGTAATAGTCTTGCTCATTACTGACTCCAAACCTTTGTGAGTGCTATTTTTCCTGCCTATTCTCTCCAGTGACCCTAACTGCCAAGTTCAATGACCTTTTCTTAGTATTGATCCCTCCAGATATGGAATTGTTGGTGGGGAAGGTTGAGAGTATCTTCAATTTTATAGACAAGGATTTTCTTCCCACTTCTCTGACTTCTTTTCAGCTATCTCCTTCATTGGGCTATCTTTCTATTTCTATGAGCTATGGATAGATGATCCCTATTCCTTTTGTCTCCCAGTCTTACATATCTCTGACCTTCCATTGTGCCTGTTGAAACCCCCTTTTTATTATTAACAAACTTCCTTTCATATTAGATCTGTGTCCTCCCTTTGGAAATTACTGTCCATAGTTTGCATTTTTATTTTCTATGTACCTGTTATTTCTTCAAAACAGAATGTGAGTTATTTGAACATAGGGATTATTTCATATTTGCCTTTGTAACACTGGGAAACGCTTTATAAATGTTTGTTAAATTTAGTTTAATTGAAAGACTATGCTCTTCTTCTTTCTCTTCTTACTTAATATTCTCTTCTGTAGTAGTCTCATCCACTCCTCAAACTTTAGTTATCATCACAGTGCAGTTGACCCAAATCAAAATATTTCTTTTTGATATCCACTGTCATACTTCCAACTCTATGGGACATCTTCCCCTAGAAATTCTGTTAACACTACAAACGCAACAGGGACAAAATTGAAGTAATCATTTTTATCTTTGGCTTTTATCTTTCCAATCTCAGCCCTACATCCCATTATAAGCATTTGTCAAATCCTATCCATTATGCTTTTAAAATGTCTCTTACATCTTCTTTTTCATTTACAAACATACAGTCACCTTTTAGTTTAGGGTCTTATCAACTTCTTGAAATATAATAACTTCCTAATTGATATGCTTAGTGCCACTGACATGCTCTCCCATTTACAATGTATGGCAGGGAGGTTGGTTGGTCAAGGGAATCCAACGGGATGCCAAAACTTTATCAGAGAAATTTGAAACAAAAATTATTTTCCCCAATTCAACTACTTCCCTTTCTCTCTCATGTACATTAATTTTGCTTATGCAGAAGGTCTTCATTTTCAAGTAGTCAAAGTTATCTGTTTTAGCTTCTCTGATTGCTCCCACTGTTTAGTTAAGAATATATCTCCTACTTACAGATGTGAGAAATTTTCTTTTCTTTTCTTTTTCATAATAGTATTATTGTGTAAAATTTGTTCTGGATGCTGTTCAGTGTCCCTGACTATCCTGTCCACCACTTTTAGTCACTAAGTAAAGTAAATAAATTTATAGGTGGCCAGATTGCAAAGGGGAAGCTGGTTGTCATGTGCGACCTCTCTCAAAGATCAAAGGACTGTAATTTACAGTTTGTATCGTATATTAGCCAAAATCACATCGTGGTAATATGTGCTAAATTAAGAGAAGCCTTCTAGTTTGTTGTTTGAGTCCTATGATATGTAAATCTCAGACAAGTTCCAGAAGACCACCAGATTACCAAATTGTGCTAATAACTTTGAGATCATACTGCTGGGCTGTGATAGTTTTAAATTTTTACTGAAAAACTTTGAGATGATTTTAATTATGTAAATGAACTAACTTCAAGGCCGCACAGGTAAGGGTCTACTCCACCTGCAAAAACCTATAAAAATAAGACCTCAAACTCTCACCCATCCTCAGCACTCTATCTCCAAGAAGTCCCAACAGATAGTTATGTAAATGACAGTCTTTGTCTATCCATCTCCCCCTTCTCTTTCCCATCACTGTCTGCCTTCCTGTAGCAGTTCATCTTCTATTCCCATATCTGCCTCTGTATCCCTTTTGTCACTTGTTTTGGTACTTTCTGTACTAGTTGCTCTCCACATTCTATGTCTTATTAAAATGTGGCTGCTGCCTTTTTTCCACTGTTATTCTGATCTTTCTCTGGAAGTATCCTAAGAACTAGGCATGCCTGCCCCATTATATAATTTCATAAATTAATGATCAATTCAATGATATTCAATATCAAAGTTGCATATCCACTTGAAGTGTGTTATAGAGTATGGTGTTAAGTTTTGGATCAAATTTAATATTTGTCAGTCTGCTTTCCAATTATCTCAGTAGGCTGTTTTTTTTTTTTTGTTTTTTAATCAAATAGGGAATTCTTTGCAAATAATTTATAGCTTCTGATTTTTTTTTGAACAATGGATTATTGAGTTCAATTTTTCTGATTTTCCCTCTATAATCCATTACATTGATCTACTTTTCTATTTTTAAACTAATACCAGATGGTTTTGATGACTACTGTTTTATACTATAATTGAACGTCTGAAAATGGCTATTTTTCCTTCATCCCTACCTCTTTTTTAAAATTTCTTAATTTAAAAAAATTTCTCTTGAAATTTTAGATTTTTTATTTTTTTCAAATGAATTTCTTTTTTACTATTTTATTGAGTTCTACAAAATATCCCTTTGACAACTTGGTTGATGTAGCATTAAAAATACAGTATTGCCAGTACTGCCATTTTTATCATATGAGCACTAAATATTCCTCAGTATTCCTCTAGTATTTAAGTAGGTATTTCTTTATGGAGTACTTTGTAATTTAACCTATGAAAGTCTTTTCTGTACTTTATTAGATTAACTCTCTTGATTTTTATACATTTTGTAGATATCTGGAATGGTATTTCCCTTTCTATTATAGTTTCTTGGATTTTGTTTTTTGTTATTATTCTATTGAAATGCAGTTGATTTTTTGAGGGTTTATTTTGAAGCTTGCAATTTAATTGAAATTATTAATTGTCTTTGCTAATTTCCTAGGATTTTCTAAGTAAAACATCATATCATTAATAAATAGGGATAATTTTATCTTTTTAACCCATCTTCACACTTTTAATTTTTTTCTTTTGTCTTATTGATAATATTAGCATTTCTGGAAACTACATAAAATTATAGTGGGGAAAGTGGGCATCCTTGCCTTACTTTATATTTATTAAGGCAATTCCTACTGTATCACCATTGTTTATATGTTTCCTTTTGATATTAGAAAAATGCTTTTAATGATATTATAAAATGTCCTTTCATACCTATAACTCTTAGGGTTTTAAACAAATTTTTAAACAAGTTTCAAAAGATTTTCCCCCATTCATCTATTGAAATAATCAAGAGGCTTTTGGATATTTTTCTTTTTAATATGATTAATTGTGTCAATTGTTTTCCTATGTTGAATCACCCTTGCATCCCTAGAATAAATCTAACGTCATAATGAATGACTTTTTGGATAACTTATTGTAATCTGTTTTACACAGTTTTAGACAGGAATTAAGATAATGTTTATTCAAATGAAGATAAGGGCATAGATTTAACAGAAATCGTAAATATTGAATTTTCCCTTAAAATATCTCCTTCCTTCTAACTTCCCATAGTGACTGATATTCCACCATTAGGAGCTAGACATTTGAGAAAAGACATTAAGCATCTAAGAGGAGAAACACAGTTACACACAGCCTTCTGCTAATACCTTGGCCATATTAATTCATCAAATGAGTTAATAATCACTTTGGAAAGCAAAATGTTTGGACAGAGAAAACAGGACACAGGTCAAATATATTTTAATAAATCCAAGATGGGGGATTGCAGAAAGAGGAAAGACCAAGGTGAGGTAGCCAGAAGTAAGCATGAAAGAACAGGACACCTAAGGAATGGGGGCTAACAGGGGTCAGAAAATGCAGGAAATAAGGTCTGAAAGCTACCCAGGATGTGAGCTTGACTGGCTTCACAATTTTGCCCTAGGAAGGGTCTGTCACCCTGTTCCATTCTGACTAGGGTTAGGGATTGATTGTGTACACATACCTGTCCCGCTACTAAATGTCACTGTTCTGCCCAGGGAAGACACAGATCAGGCCTTTGCTTGAGCTGTGGAAATAGGACAGTTGGACACAGTGTTTGCCTTTCAGAGGAGAAAGTAGCCTGGTAAGGTCCCTAGAGTCTAGGAAAGGCAGACAACTGGCAGGGCCACTTTTACTGCATAATCATTTCCCCTAGGCTTTAGGGGCTTGAAAGAGACAGACTGTTGACCGGTGCATATTTTATGGTCAATCAGGCTCTGAGAAGGAACTATAACCCTTATCGACCTGGGCTAAAAAAACTCAACAATGCAAATGTGACAAGAACCATCCAGGCAGTCTGACTTATGAAACCAGCTGGAAAATTTTCAGAATTGCAGGGGTTGCGTCTTAAAAGCTACTAAACCAAGTGAAAAATCAAAATTGAGGAAGGTAAAGAGGGAGAGGATGAGGAGCACTCTAAAATGCATGAGCTGGAAACTAGCATTCAGAGCAAAGGGTTCTTTGCTTGCAGTGATGCTTACATAAATTCTGGACCCCATGAGAAAATAAGAGAGTCAACTTGCCTTTTTTTTAAGAGTAAATTTTTTTATTAAAGCTTTTTATTTGCAAAACATATGCATGGGTAATTTTTCAACATTGACCCTTGCAAAGCTTTCTGTCACAAATTTTTCCCTCCTAACCCCAACCCCCTCCCCTAGATGGCAGGAAGTCTACTACATGTTAATTATGTCAAAATATTTGACAAATCGAATATGTGTATACATATTTATACAGTTATCTTGCTGTGCAAGAAAAATTGGATCTCCAAGAAAAAAAATCTGAGAAGCAAGCAAATATCAATACAGAGTGTGAAAATGCTATGTTGTTGTCTAGACTCAGATCCCACAGGCCTCTCTCTAGGTGTATATGGCTTTCTTCATCACTGAACAACTGGAACTGGTATGAAACATCTCATTGTTGAAGAGAAATATTCAATTTGCCTTTTGCAAATATTCTAGAGGCAGCTAGGTGATGCAGTGGATAGAACCCCAGCCCTGAAATCAGGAGGACCCGAGTTTAAATACTGGCCTCAGACACTTAACACTTCCTAGCTGTGTGACCCTGGGCAAGTCACTTAACCTCAATTGACTCAGCATTAATATATATATGTATATATTCTAGCCTTCCTACAGAGCTGGGGGTATTTGGGCAATATACTTACAGAGACTGAGAAAAAAGGAAGGAACTATCAAGCATCTTTGGAAAGTTTTCCCCTTATTTTGACTATTAAGATCTTTTCAACTCTAAGATTTTATGATTTTAAGTTATCCTTTCCTGCCTTCTCTACTTTTTCTAAGAAGAGAAGAGCCATGTGAATATACTGTTCAAACACTAATAAACTGAGGAGTTAATCTTTGGCCAAATAGTTCCTCCAAATAAAGAGAGCTTAGCTGTAGTGGCTTTTGTGAATATTCAGTGTTTGATGGAATACAGAACAGAATGGAGTGTTGTTGGCAGGCCATGACTAAGGCAAAGTTTTGAAGTAGTCCAGTTGAATGTGGCCCAGGACTCACAAGGCTCACATGAACCAGGTTTAGTTCCAGGATCTGCTCTGAAGCTTTTTTGGCTCATTTTATCCCCTCCTATATTTTACTGTGACATCTCCAAATATAACCTACATATAGAGCTTGTGTCTAGGTTTCCACAGATGTAGGTAACAGGGTCCCTAGCTCCCATATAAACACTCAAGGTAACAAATGATATTGGGTACAGGGAAGTATTTAACTCCACAGAAATTGCACATCACACCATGCACTCATAGAAGCCTATAAACAAATGTAGAAAATACATAAAGAGACTCACAATAGACCATCCATACAATTCACTCTTTGGCGAATCTTACTTTTCCATAAGGCCTTAAAGTCCTACAGACTCAGCTATTCTATGTTTTTTTGACTGTTTTCATAAAGGAACAAAATTTGGAGTTACCAACAGGGCAATATCCTAAAATTCTAGTGTCTCCCCAAGATCTTTTGACTCACTTTTATATGGCAGTACAAACCATGGTTCTTTCCAACATAGTCCAAAGGTCTAAATCAACAAATTAATTTTGGGGAATAATCCCAATGGTTGAAGTTCTTCTCTGATGAGATACCAAGATGTAAGTGTGAAATAATTTTTGTTTAGACTCCTACTCTATCACAATCAGTAAAAGTCAGTTTGATATTTTACATAAATCATATAGGGATAATTAAATAAGATAGATTCTTAGGTAAACCTCAGACTTTAATCCACCATTCACCTCTTATCTACAGATTTATGAAGCTCACTTGCAAAACCACAAGAATGTTGATGAAGGTATCTCCATCCTGTTTTTCTCAAATTCCATGTCTAAACCCCACATGGGTGGGATGCCTTGACTTTGGAAAGTCAACTTATTTTTGTACTTCTGACTATCCTCTCTTGCCCAACATAAGGATTTTATGACCACTCAATCAGCAGAGATGTCCCATGCTTGTGCTTACCTGTGCCTCCTCACTGGTATCATATTTGGCCCTCAAGAGCAAAGTCTATCAACCAATGAGATTTTTATTTTATTTTTTTTATTCTTTCCTTTTATCCTTTTGATGTTTAGGTATCAAGCCCTATAAAAGAAAGTCCCTGAGGAAAGGAAAATTCTTAGATTGTGAGGAAGATCTGAGGCCTACTTCTTTAGAGGGGATCATAGACTCTTAATAAAGTGCTATTGATTTGGAATTCTGCCTCAGTATTTTTTGTTTGTTAGTTTGTTTTGTAGATTGGACAATTCTTGACTCCAGACATGTCAGCTGCATCTTTCAGAGAAGTATGGATAATCAAAAGTTCCATACTTTGATAAGTTTGTTGAAGTGATCAGAGAATTAGCAAGACCAGAATTTTACATGAAACTGAATTACAGGTCCAGGTAAGCAATATATATATATATATATATTTTTTTTTTTTTGGGGGGGGGAGGAGTAACAGTGGACTCAGGGTGGAGATTGAGATATATATATATTTTTGGATATGGCCAATACCAGAACCTGTTTTCTTTGACTTATGTACACTTGCAACAAGGATTTCATTTTTCTTTTGTTTTTCCTCAATAGGGAGGAGAGGGAGAGAAAATAGATTTTTGTTAATTCTTTTAAAAATTAATTTTTAATAGCAGATTGTATTATATCATTGGTAGCTGCCAATGGACTTTGGAAGTGGCTTTCTCATGGGTCCTCATAAAAACATTAGTCTCAAACATTGGAAAACATAGCCAAACAAGGGAAAACTCTTTTTTCAATTCTATCAGCTTTAAAGCTATGTTACGAATTTAAAAGATGTCCTATACTGATTTTTGACAGTTTTTTGGCAGCTGGAGATCCTCCTAGAACAGCTGGAAGGGGTCTGTTACCCATGTTACATCTGTCTGCCTTTGAGGTATATGGGGAAAATGAGACTGGCTTGTGCTCACCTGCTACCTCTGGCAGCTTGGCCTGTTTTACAAAGGGAGTTAGGATAAAGAATACCAAAAAATGGGAAAGATTCCTGAGGTGGCTCAGGAGTACAGCAAATATTCTCCCCTTGAAACACCTGCTTCTGCAGAAAAAGTCCCCTGTGGCTTTCTGTGGCTCTTATTTAGGGCTAAAAACTAACTCAGGCTTCCTCTTGAAATGCCCTGTGGGGATAAAATGGTTTATCTACAAAGATTTACTTTACCCTTTGATTATCTTTTCTAACCTTGAATCTGATGGGAAATACGTGTGAACACACACACACACACACACATACACACAGAACCAACAATAAACAGAATCTCTTTCTTTGGGGGTCCTGATCTAGTAGCAAGAGATGGATCAATAGCTGAAAGCCCATCACCATTGTGTCACTGAGGACCAGCACCCAAAGTTTGCAAGCAGAGAATTTGATTTATTCATGATCATTATGGGAATTTTGCAGTGAGCTGAGAGAGGGATAGATGGATGGATCAGACTGGAAATGAAAATCAAACACATTTTAAATTATGAAAGGGGGAGGGAGGAGAAACCCCTATAAATCGTTCTCTTTCATTCAGAGCCAGAGGATCTGATTTGGTATCCTTGGCAACGCAGTTGGAGCAAAATAAGTCCTTCTGACAGTCTCGCGCTATAATGAAAGGACAATGCTTAACACACAAGAGTTGATAGGCAGACATTGACTTTGTCTTATTCCATCTGGCTTCTCTCTCCCATAACTCCTTATTGATAACATTTATTCATTTCTATTGATTTGGGAAACAGGGGAAATGGAAAAGAAAATAAGCATCACTTGGGGGTATACTCTAGATATGAGGTTTAAAAAAAAAGGAAAAAACTCAAGGGTAATGCTAATATGATTTCCATATCTATACTCAACTAATTCTTAGGTCCCTTTCTTTGTTATCTCCCTTCTTCAAATTATTAAATGAGAGGAAACCTAGTACATATAATTAAGATTTATTTTATTATGCTAAAAGGTAGCAAATAGAGAGCTGAAAGCCAGGAAGACCTGGATTCAAATCCTACTCTGATATATTGACTGTGAGATCCTGGACAAATAACTTTATGTCTCAGTGCTCTAGATAGTATATGTTATAGGCTAGGTATTGACCTAGAGGGATTTTTCTCATCTGTGAAATTGCAGGTCCAGTTTCTATCTCTTTTGGATGTTAAACAGCAAAAGATGAGATATAAAGGAGATGCTTCTACTGCAAATGTACAATTAGATGCAAAGCTGCAAGGTACTTCAGAGGCAATCTCATTCAATCCCCTCGTTAATGAGAAAACGGAATTCCAGGGACTTGTCCAAGATGACACAAGAAGTGATTATCAGAAGAGGGATTTGATGAATTGGGTGAGTGGGGAGCATTTATTAAAGACCAACTAGGCACCTATTGGGCATCAGGCATTGTGTAAGGTCAAAAATACAAAAAGTCAAATTCTTTTTTCTAAGAGCTTGCATTCTAAAAGAGGAAGATAAAATATGTAGGAGAGTGGTGACCTGAGATCAAGGAAGAACTGATGCTTTAGAGAGTCAAATGGTATACTGTTTTCAGAAGCAATATTTCTCTTGATTTGTAAACTGTGCTTAGGGATAAAGGTAGAAAGTGTGTGAAGGGAAAAAAGGAGAAAGGATAGACTGTGTATGGGAGGGATAATGGGACAAGGTGGACCCTCGGTAGCAGACACGTTAAGATAGAACAGTTGGTAGGATGAGGTGGATGGTGAGATGGGATTCTAAATTGAGGAATGCTCTTGTTTGGGATTTGAGGGCTAGCTAGGTAAGTCTATTATTATATAATCACTTCACTCATCAAGACCTCTGGGCTCCAGGGCATACTTCCAAAGATGAGTGGATTAATTTCCCCAAGGACTGGAAGCATGGATTCTAAGGATTGCATGAGGATATTCACTGCTCTGTGTGCTGGTCCAATGTGGAGAGATTTATCATAGTGATAGCAGGCTGATGGTGAGATGACTAGATGGAACAAAAAGGTGAAATGTTCTGATTTGAACTCAATTTCTCTGACTCTAGAGTTGATGGTCATTAAATACATTGCCTCCATACCCCTATTCATGTAATTTTAAAAATTGTTAATATGTTATAACCAACCTCTATCATAGCACCCATCAAGAAATCCTGACAAAGTATCATTTGTCCAATTTCTCATTTTTAACACTGCTTTCAGAAAGCTAATTACCCCTGTAATATTGTTTCACCTAATATTGTGTTTTCATGGAACCAATTAATGATGTTTGGTAGGGTGTGCCTGCACATTACACCCAAGTGAGAAAGAATGTGTTCAGAATAATTTTGTTTTAAAATTTAATTTTCTCAGTATTGATTTCTCCAAAAAACTATTTAAGCAATCACTGCTCTACTAATTCTCATTTAAAAGAAGTTAGGAAAAGTTATGCATTATGGAAAGTGAGTTTTATAGTAGTTGAAACAAACTCCCCCAGATGAGAGATGTCATTACTGTCCCTCCTGCTTAATTTATGGAATTGTAATCATAGGTAAGGTCAAACTCAGTGAAAATTCATTTAGCACTTTTTGTGTTCCTTAAATTATTGTTAGATGCTGTTGTTGTGGTTTGTCCTTTGTTCTCAGAGGACCATCACATCAGGGAGATGATGCTATGAATTGGATTTAAGTGAGGGAGAGCTGTGCAAGGTCACCTGCCTCACTTTTCCAGAACTATCTAGGTTCAATGGCAAGTTATGGATCAGAATGACTGGAGATGGCCCCTACAGGAGGTATCAAAGAATAAAAAAACTGACCGTGGTCCTTGAAGAAGCACAGAATTTAAAGTTGGAAAGGATTTAGTAATTACTTAATTCAAGTCACACCCAAAAAGCAATGCATGCTAGAATTTATCCATGAAATGGTCATTCAGTTTTTGCTTGAAGATTTCTAATAAAGGAGAGCCTATTACCATCCAAGGAAGTACAATCTAATTATGGGCAGCTCTAATAGTTTACAATCTTATTAGAGAGACAAAATTTTGATGAAGTGAATAGAGAACATTTCTAAATAATAAACAAATGCAATGAACAAATACATTTAGCTCTATGTAAAAGCACTAAGGGAATTCGAAATAAGGAAAAGTTTGTTGTAGTATATGGTTAGTCAGAAATCTTCATAGAGAAGGTAAATTTAAACTGAGCCTTTAAGGGTGTGCCACAGGAATAGTAATTCTGTTCTGAGGCTGTTAACTTCTTCAGCATACAAGTAGTTTCTCCATTTTCACAAAGCTACCAGATAGTACTGTTTAAGAACTGAGAAATTAACTGTCTGGATTCCTTCAGCCAGCAGAACTAGTAATGAAGGCCAGAATGTCCTGCCTTACCGACTCACAAACTCCTATCTTAAGATTTATGATAGGGGCAGCTAGTGGCGCAGTGGATAGAATACCAACCCTGAAGTCAGGAGGACCTGAGATGATCTTTATGATAGACTGCAAATCAAGAATGCCCTTTTTCTAAGTGAATTTAGACAAGTCAGCAAATGAAACCCTGGAAGCTTAATTTTTACAGTTCTTCTGCATAATGTTTACCCAGTGCAACAGAGACAATTCTTGCTTTGGTTTCTCCTTCAAAAAATTAAGAGGTTGCATTGTGTGATAAAGAGATATTTGAGCCTGAAATCAGACCAACCAGGGTTCAAATCCTCTATATGACACATACTAGCCATATCCTGAGTATCTCTTCAAGACTATAAATTTCAGAAAAGAGATCTGGATTAGTGGAGGAAATTCTTTACTGGATAGCTCTCAATTCTACTAAAATCACAGGTCCAGAACTCCCACTACTTTCAACCTTATACCAATTAAAAAAAATAATCAAGGTTTCTGGAGAGAGTGGAGCCTCCTTAAGCTAAGTCACAGCTCTAAATAGCTTGCAGCGGTTGTTTGTTATATTTTCACTGTAATTATTTGCAACTCAGAAATTGGCAACCTCTAGAAATCAGAGATTGATTTATTGTTTTGTTGATTTCTAAATGTAAGAAAATATTAATAATGCAGATTAAGCTTAAAATTATGCTTCCCCCCCCCCTCCCCAGGGAATTTAGGTGTTAAATAGCAACACACTCTTGTATTGCTCTATAAACATTGCTTGAGCATGGTTCGAGTCCACTAGAAGGCTCAGGGAAAGGCTCTAGACTGGAGACCTGGCTAATAATAACAACAAGCATTAAAATAAAGTTTTAAGTTTTGCAAAGAACTTTACAATGTATTATTTCATTTGAACTTCACAATACCCTTGCCTACACAGAATTCTAAGAAAAAAAGTGGGTTTTTTGGCCTGTGGATTGCAGCACAAGTTTTACCTTGTATCTGACTTTCACTAGTTCAAACTAAAGGGAAGAGGTCATTCTGAATCAAAGAAAAGTTTATATTACAGAGTGCTTTAGAAGAGGTACCTGTTTAACACTTTTAAGTGCATCTGGCAACTTAAATTAAAAGGAAGCTATGTGGCTCAATGAATAGAATGCTGCAACGGGAAGATGTGCATTCAAATTTGACCTCAGACACTTACTAGCTGTGTGATCCTGGGCAAATCACTTAAGTTTTGTTTACCTTAGTCCACTGCAGAAGGAAATGGCAAACGACTCCAGTATATTTGCCAAGAAAACCCCATGGACAGTATGACCCAGGGAGTTAGGAAGAGTCAGACAGGACTGAGCAACAGTAATTTAAATTAAACTAATAAAGATTTGGAACCTGCTGTAATGAACAGATAAAAATGATTAATGAATGAAGCAGCAATTATATGTATGTAAATGAGTGAAAATAGTTTGTTCTCTTAATTAGAGGTTGGCCATTTCCCTTGAAATAATGTTTACTCTAATCATTTGCTCAGCAAGTCTTCTTTATTCTTGCACAAGGAAGCCTTTATCTCATCCAGTGTATAAATCATCAGTTCTCATTTAATGGAGTCAGAATGTTCAAGGCTTTACTAAGATTACTTCTAAGGCCGATGGCCACATTACATCCATTGAGAGACAGAATGGGAACAATACAACAGATTTTATGAAGACCTGAGTTCTAGTTCTAATTTCAGTTCTAGTTTGTCAGTATCCAGAATAGGGAAGGTTGAAAAAAATTATAAACTGACTGTCACATAGTAAGCACTTAATAAATATTTAGCAATTAACTTACAGGTAGATGCTTATTTTTTTCAACCTTTTATTTTTTATTTTATTTTTCAACATTTATTAAGTGCCTACTATGTGTCAGTTATTTTATAAATATTTATTAAGTGGAGAAGAACACTGGACTTGGGATCAGGAAGATTCATCTTCATGAATTCAAATCCAACCTCAAAACACTTACTCTTGGGCAAGTCACTTAATCCTGTTTACCTCAGTTCCTCATTTGTAAAATGGAGACATATTGAAGAAGGAAATGACAAATTACTGCAGTATCTTTGCCAAGAAAACTCCAAATGGGGTCACAAAGAGTTGGACTGAAATGACTCAACGAAGCCAGCAAAAATGTGCTAGGCATTGAACTAAGTGTTAAGGAGATTTATACCACCACCACCCACCCAAAGGGAAAACAGCCCCTGTGCTCAAGGAACTTATCTTACACACACACAAAAAAAAAGCTAAATGGGAGGCAGGAAAAGTACCCACTCAGAGGCATGGTGGAAAGATTAGATAAGTCTCCCTGTGGTATAGCCAGGTGAGAAATGAAAATGTTCTGAGCTGAGCTTCCTCCTTTAGTGGAGGTTTTTGAGTTCATGGCTCCACCCTCTCTTCAGAAGAGCAGGAACAGTAATAAGATGGAATACCAAAGCTGATGAAATTTCACAGTATAATGAGGTTCTCCCAATAATGAGTTTCCTGGGGCATGGTGGAAAAGTCAGAAAATACCCAAAGTAGTGCAGTATAGCTCCATGCTAAGTGCTTTACAAATATTATCTCATTTTACCTTTCTATTAGCATCCCTATTTTATAGCTGGAGAAACTGAGGCCTACAGTGACTTCCCTATAATCACACAGGAGCCAGTACCTAAAATAAAATTTGGACTCAGGTCTTTCAGATTCCAGGACCAGCACTTGATCTACTGTTCCTCCTAACAGAACAATCTATCTTGAGCAAAGTAATTAAAGTGAAGGCATCTGGACCCATAAGATTGCTAACTAAAATTTATGTCCTAAACTGGACAGAGGTGAAATCTACATTCACTCACAGAACTTGCTCATCAATCTCTCCCTCTAATAAAAGTTTTTTCTTGAATTCAAGAGAACTGGTCCAGAATTGGGGAATCTTTAATGTCTTAAAGATTCTTAAAGAAAGGGAACAGGAGACAAAAGGAGATAATGTCCCGGACATGGTTACCCAGAAAGGAGTCCCAAGTAGTCAAATAGTGACATCAAAGACAGAGAGCTTGGCCTTTCATTACAGATGATAGAAGAAAGAATTCAAAAAGAGAGAGATAAAGGAGTGAAAGAATGTCTACCACTTAAGGCAGGGTGCTAGGCATTTATATAAGGGTATTAGGATGCAAAGATAGTAAGAGCTCACATTTACATAGGGTTTTGTAGTTCAAAGCACTTCTTATATTGCATCAAATGTCATTATTACAATGAGACAGATAATGGAAATGTATATTATTCTCATTTTCCAGATAAAGAAATTAAGGATCAAAGAAGTTAACTAACTTGCCCAATGCTACACAGCTAGAAAGTGACAGAGCTAAAATCTTAATCCAATTAATTTTCTGACTACTAGCATAGTAGTTGTTCAGTGGCACTGTTGTTGCTTAGTTGTTTCAATTTATTTGACTCTTTGTGATCCCATTTGGAATTTGCATGTTGAAGATACTGGAGTGGTTTGCCATTACTTTCTCTAGATCATTGTACAGATGAGGAAACTGAAGCAAACATAATGAAATGATTTGATTAAGGGCTCACAGCTAGTTCTGGGGCCAGATTTGAACTCATGAAGATGAATCTTCCTGACTTCAGACCTGGTTGTCTGTGTGCTGTGCCACGTGTTGTCCCTTTCAGTTGAAATATGGGAGAAATTCTATGGTTGGGAATCAGTGCTGCAGATGATCAAAGAACAGAAATATTGTTTTTATTCTTTCTCTATTCCTGATTCCTTTATATACCTCAAATCCTGATCAGCACAGGGAATGAAAATGGAAATGAAAATATGGCACAGAATTATCCTCCTTTCCCTTCATTTTTCCTTATTCTCCAATACTAGAACATCCTTCTATTGATTGATGCTCAAATTTTAAAAGTTGTTACAAAGGTCATGAAACTATAATGTGTAGTAAGAAGTGACATTACTAGGGTGAGAATTATGGATGAAGAGCTATCTTTTTGCTCTCTATCATCATCTCCTTTGAGTCATGAAAGCAATGAATATTGACAAGAAAAATCATAGAGTATTAGAGCTAGAAGGGACCTTAGAGATTGTTTTGGTTCAAACCCCTCATTTTTCAGGAGCAGAAAATTATTGTTCAAAAGCATGGATGTAACCAGGAATTCTTATTCCTGGGATAAATGAAGTTGAGTGAATATGGGGAAGGACAGTCTGATCCAGATTCAGGCAAATAAGAAAAAAAGGTGATCTGTCCTCAAGGATCCTGGCTTATACCTCCAAAGAACAGCCCCCCATTTCTGATCCTTCTAACTAGAGGAGCCCAGCAGTAGGGGAAGGAAGGTCCTGAAAGAGGGGTACCTTGCCAGTAAGATGGAGGATTTGGCCAGGTACCCTATGAGGGCATGAGATATATCACCATAAACACACAATCAGACCAGCAGGGCATTATAAGGCACAGGGAAGGCAGTATGGAGTTTAGTAAGGGAGGAGGCATTCCCCATTCCAATATGGGCACTCTGGTACAAAGACTCTAATTATGGTCTACCTCTAGCTGAAGCAAAATGGCAAGCAAAGCCATACAGCAAGCTAAAGGCAATATCAAGACTAGAACAAAAATTTCCTGGCCTCTTGTGCCTACTGAATTTTACTATGCTATGCTATTTCCTGTGTAATTTGGAAGAAATGAAAGAATACATTTGGATCTGTTTAAGTAAGCATAGCCTTTGTGCAGGTTATTTCTACAGAGACAATAGCATAGATAGATGGCAGATCTGTTGTTTTTTCATTCATTTCAGTCATGTTTGATTCTTTGTGATCTCATTTGGGGTTTTCTTGGCAAGGATACTGTAGTGGCTTGCCATTTCCTTCTCCAGGTCATTTTACAGATAAGAAAACTGAGGCAAACAGAGCTAAGTGATTTGCCCAGGTCACACAGCTAGTGAGTGAGTGTCTGGGGTTGGATTTGAACTCAGGCCTATCCATTACACCATCTAGCTGCCAGATAGATAGATTAGATGGACTGACAGACAGACAGAGACAGACAGACACATACACACACTTGCTAAGAGCTTACTATATATAACAGGCACTCTGAATAGATTATGGAAGAGTTATTTAGAAATTACTGTCCAACAAGTTGGATAATTCAGCTCAAACTCTCTTGTTTTTCTTAATAACAGTTTTCCCACTGAATTTTCCCTATTGTTGCCTTAATGCTCCACCTTTTTCTGTCTGCATGAACACAATTGCAGATAGGGATTTTTATTGGAAAATATTTTATTTTTACATTACTCTCCCCTCCTCCTCTCTCTTCCCACCCTGGTTTTCTATCCTTCCATCTCTGATTTTATTCTTGCTGATAGATGGGCATAATGTGCAAGGTTTTTCATTGTTGATTTTACGCTAAATTCGTTCTTCAGAAATGTCAGGCACAAGAGAGGTTACCAAGAGTGTGATGAATGTTGCTCTTCATTTGCTTTGTTCTAACATTTTCTTTTTATCTATACACCCATCCTTTCATTTTGCAGCAAACAGAACCTCTGCACCTTGAACTAATTCAATAACCATGACTCAGTCGACAACACATACTGGGCTGCCGCCTGTTTCATCTTCCCTATTAAAATCTCCACTTTGTGTTTGGCTCATGAAAAGGGGAACCAGTCCAAATGGTACAAACCTGGACCAAACAGAGGGGTGTTGGAAGCATCCTCAAAGGGTAGATGTCTAACTTGGGGCTCCCTCTGCCTCTTTGGGCTCCCTTCAAAGCCACTAAAGGTCTTACCTGTCACCCATGTTACCTCTGACTTTTAAGAGGAATTTCATTTCCTTTCTACCCTGTAACTTTGGAGGCATTATGACCATGTGGCTTGGCAGAAGGGAGGGCAATACCAGCTCTGTGCTTTCAAAAGTAAGCTACCATCTTGCTGCTGAACTACCATTCATCACAAAAGGGTATCCAAGTCAGAGCAGGTGTGCACTGATTAACGGGAATAACCCAAAATGATGAGCAAAGGAGATGTGAAGTTTTTTATAGTACAATAAACACACACACACACACACAAATACAGAGTATAGTTAAGTCCCCAAATCATAGAATCATAGGCTGATGAGGGTTGGGTGGGACCTTAGAGAACATTTAATTAAACCCCTTCATTTTACAATTGTCACATGTGGTTAAGTGACTTGTCCACAGCCATACAGACAATAGAAAGTAAGATTTAAACTCAGATCCTCTGATTCCAGAAAATAATCTGATGTTGTTTGCTTTATTCTTTCCTGCTTCTCCAAAGGATAGTAGTGGGATGCTGAGGAAGTCCTCAATTGCAATACTAAGTATAACTCACCAATAATTAATGAAATTTCCTTTTAAGCCATTAAATTACTTTTTTTTGCTCTATTCAGTTCTATAGTGTTTAATATTTTTATCTATTTAAAAAATAATGCTTTTTGTTTTTACATATCATCATCATTTCCTTGATAATCTATTCTTGTTCAATCTTCCTTTTTAACAAAGCAAAACAGCTAAGTAAAGTAACTATGTCGGACAGTGCATTCAACATTTTGTATGTATTGCCTCCCTAATTTCATACTTAGAATGCTCTGCATCTTCATTTCTACCTCCTGGCTTCTGTGGATTATTATTTATCATTTATTAATATTGTTTGAACTTAGCTTTATGTGACTAGAAAATTGTGTAATTTAAAAAGATTACTGTAGAGGTTAGGCTGACCTCAGAGACTCTCCAGGGAAGCCAGATGGTGGTAAGGAATGTTTAGATCCCACCCAGTGCTTGTTTTGGGTTCACCCCAAGCTTATGTTTTGGTTCCCCAAAATAGATTGACTTACTTGCTATATGCATTTGAAGCTTCCCTTATCCTGATGGTTCCCTACTGCCAATCAGACAACTGTCCCTATGTCTTTATCTGAGCTTTAAAATATAACCTCACAAAGACTTGGGAAAAGGAGCTGCCCTTCTTTCTGATTCTTTCTACCAAACAATCTAATAAATTTCTTTCTATTTCAGATTTAGAGATTTATTCTCATTAATAACATTTCCCTAGCTTCTTTCAAGAGCCAGCTAAAATCCCACTTTTACAGGCAACATTTCCTGATTTCCCCATAATTCTGGTGCCTTTCCTCTTAGGACTTTTTCCTATTTATTCTGTTTATAGCTTATTTGTACATAGTTGTTTGCATGCTGTCTTCTCCATTGGATTGTAAATTCCTTGAGGACAGGGACTATGCTTTACCTTTCTTAGCATCCCCAGCACTTAGCACAGTGCCTGACACAGTAAAAAGTTGGGAACTTTTGGTATAGTTTTAATAAATGTCAACTTAATGACCCAGCCCTGCCTATTTACAATTGTTGTTGAATTCTTTCAATTATGTCTGACATTTTGTGACCCAAATTGGAGTATTCTTGGCAAGAATACTGAAGTTGTTTTCAATTTCCTTCTTCAGCTCATTTTATAGATGAGGAAATTGAGGCAAATAGAGGTAAAGGATTTGTCCAGGGTGACAAAGCAAGTAAGTATCTGATGCTAGATTTGAACTCAGGAAGATAAGAGTCTTCTTCGTGGTTCCTGACCCAGTGCTCTGTCCAAAAGCCCTGGACACCTAACTGCCCCACCTCTGAGCTCTAGAAATAAGATTATTTGTTGTCATTAATCAGAGTAAAAAGTCTTTCAAGTTCAAGTACCATCTTAGTAATAGCTAATAATAATAGATAGCATTTCCCAAACACTTTAAGGTTTAAAAACATTTTACACATATTATCTTATGAATGGGAAAATTTGGGGCAGATGGAAATTAAATAGCTTCCCTAAAATGACACAGCTAGTCAGTATCTGAGGCAGCATCTGAACTCAGATCTTCCTGACTTCGTGTCCAATACTCTATTCATTATACCACCATTAAACTATTCCAGTCTTTGCCAAGAAAATCCATTATACCACCTAATTCTGTTTTACATGAAGCCTTTCCTGATTCTTCTAATGGCTAATGCCTTTTCCCTTCAAAATAACTTTGTACATATTTTATGTACACATAATTATCTACATTTCTATATCTCAATATATTTATATCTCTATTTCTAAATCTTTATCTTGAACTCTTTCTCTTTGTCTTTCTTCTACTCTATCTTTATTTCTCTATCTATCATTTTAGCAGCTCCATCTTCATTTCTGCTATCCCTGTCTTTGTCTCTTTCTATAACTCTATGCTCATTTCTCCCTCTTAGGGAAGTAATATTTTATTTCTGTCTTTTTTTTATCTCTAAAGTCTGCCATAGTTCTTGACACATTATAGATACTTTACAAATGTTTGTTGATTGATTAAAATACTACATTTCAGAATGGTTTCCATCAATATTATTATTGTTACTGTGTATATTATTTTCTTGCTTTGGTTTTCTTTGTTCAGCACAATTTCAAACAAGTCTTCCTATATTTATACATATGGCTTCTTATGCCACAATTTTCTAGCAATAGTTTCCATTTGTTTTCAGGTTTTGCTGTAACAAAAATAATATTATGGGTATTTTGGCATATATGGCAGCTACCTTGGAGTATTTACTAGTAGTGGAATTGCAAGATATTTTTCTTTTTTCTTTTCAATTTAGTAGTGTTTTATTTTTTCCAATTACATGTAAAAATAGTTTTCAACATTCCCTTTGTAAGATTTTAAATTCCATTTTTTTCTCCTTTCCATTCTTCTCTTCTTCTTCCCCAAGGCAGCAAGCAATCTGATATAGACTGTGCATGTATAGTCATTTTAAACATATTTCCATATTAATCATGTTGTGAAAGAAAAATCAAAACAAAACCATGAGAAAGAAAAAAAGCAAAAAAGAAGGTAAAATATTATGTGTTGATTCACATTCAGTCTCCATAGTTCTCTCTCTGGATATAGATGGAATTTTCCATCTTAAGTCCTATTGAAAT